>VBSM01000988.1:624491-662559 GCA_008086735.1 Cheirogaleus medius | reverse complement strand
CCCATCCATCCATCCATCCACCCATCCATCCACCCATCCATCCATCCATCCACCTATCCATCCATCCATGCATGCAAACATCCATCCAAACTCTCTCCCTTTCACCTCCCCCCTGCCCCTTGCACTCTGTGACAAGCATTCTTCTAGGCACTGGGGATGGAGGATAGACCCTGGTCCCTGCTCTCAGGAAGCTGGAAGTTTCCACCACTAGCTTGAATGGTAGTGACAGACATGGGACAAATAATTACACGAATAATAATTCTACTAGGATTGCGGGGAGCCCCAGGAGGGAGGGCACAGCGCTCTCTGAGAGTGTACACCCAGGGTCTCCCCCGTCTGGCGGTCAAGGTGGGCTTCTGCCAGGAAGGGAGCTGAGGGGAAGCAGATGAGCCAGAGTGATGTGGTCGGGAAACTGGGTAAGAGTGATCCCAGTGGGAGGAACAGGCTGTGCAAAGCCTCTGAAGAAGGAAGATCTTCTCCAGGTCTCCGACCTCACCAGGACGGAGAAAGAAAACTGGTGTTGGTGGAGGTGCGTGGGGGACGCGAGGGGGCTGTGGAGGAGGCGGGGGGCCCAGGCACTGGATCGGGGGGCGGGGGTGATACTCTGATGACGCTGACAGACTCAGGACCAGTTAGTTGATCATGCTGGGCAGGGGTTAAAGGTAGACCCTCTCAAACTCTGTTTTGCAATCTTTGCTTTTCCAAAAGGTTACTTGGAAAGGGGACCTCAAGGTCAAGATGGGCACTTGGCGGCCTTGGAAGCCAGAGCAGTTTCGTTCTGGCCGGTCAGCTGAAGGAGCACGTGGGCCTGAACTTAGGCAGGAGTGAGAGCTGCAAACGGGTTCACACGCTCAGGACTCCTGCGGCGGGATCCGCGTGGCTTTCCCTGTCCACGGTACAGTCTGTTCGGACCTTTGGAACATTCCTCAGCTTTTATTTAATGTAGGAAGAATCGTTTCTGGAATTAGCATACAAATTGGCAGAAGTCAGCAGCTCTTGCAGAAAGCGCTTCCCGTGTCGGGGCAGGGTCTCCAAGGCCTGTGAGGACGACGGGTCGTCCAGTCCCCGTCGCCGTCTGTTCCCTTCAAGGGGCAAAGACACGCTCTGTTTAAGACACTCCAGGCTTCTTCCCAAAATATGCGACTTGGGAAGGAATATGTGTCCCTTTGGCAGTGGCCTCGAGGGGAGGGGGGTCTTGGCCGGGGAGGGGAGCTTCGTGTGCACGGGAATTTCCAGCCGGGTGGGCGGGAAGTGTTCGCTACCCCGGTTGCCGTGTCTGGTCTGGTCGGGGGCAGATATTTTACACATTTTATAGCCCTATTAGTTCTAGGTCTTTGGGATAGGGGTGAGCGGTTGATCATTAACTGTTTGCTACGTGTGGCATTCCAAATCCCGGCCTGAGATAGCTCGGCCCGCGTGCTGATTCCGCCTACCCGTCGGGCCGTGGCCAGGCAGGCCAGCCTCCCGCGGGGGGCGGGGCACATTCCCCTGATGCCGGCTCTGGGCCTCGGGGTGGCCCTCCCCAGCTCCCTCGGGCTCTGCCATGAATGCCTAATTACCCCGTGAACCCTGCGCCCGCGTCTTCCCAAGGCCGTGGGCATCCACCCCGAGAAGGCCGGGCAGCTTGACTCCTGCCGTCTACTCCTGCTAGCAGTGAAACAGGCCGGCCTCGGGGGCTCGTGTCCTCCGCCGCTCGGCCTCCAGGCCTGGCCGGGACACTGTTCTGTCTTCGTGGTCAGACTAGCGTTCTCGATGTTCTCTGCCTACGAAACATTCCAGCCAAGCGCAGCTTTCCCTGCGGCTGGGTGTCTTCTGAATCGGCTCTGGGCCACCAGCGCCGGGCGGGTCTGCGGGGCGGGCTCTGGGGAGCTGGTGCACTCGCGAGTGGAGTCTCGAGAGTTTTCGCATTCACCAAATTTTCTAGCACGCTTCCAGAAGTGTCCTTGTCTTGCAGAATCGAACGCCAGTTGTGAGGCACTAAAAACAAATGTGTCCACAGTGTGTAGCCCCCCACCCTGTCCCCCCAGCTCATTCACGCTGCCACCCAGTCCTGTCCCAATTCCTGAGACGCCTCTTCTCCCCCGACCCTCCCAGCTCCCAGCTCTGCCCCTGCCGGCTCCCCAGACCCCCTGCTTCCTCCCCTGGGCCACTGGCCTCCGGTGGGCACTTCCAAATTCCATCACTCGCCCCCGGGCGTAGAACTCTACATGCTTCTTCAGGATAAGATCTAAGAGGAAAGTCCCAACTCCTGGTGTGATCCCCAAACCTCTGCACAACTGAGTGCCTCCCATCCCCAGGCCTGTGCCCAGGGCGGCTCCAAGAACGGCTCGCAGCTCCCTAGCCGTGGCATTGCCGGCCCCTTCTGTGATGTGCACGAGCCACTCCCTCTGCCGGCCCCTCGTCCCCGCCTGGCCGAGCTGGGCAGCCCAGACGCCCCTCTCTGGGGAGACCCCCAACCTCAGTCCCCAGCACCGCGCTCTAGCCCTGTGTCCACCGCGCCTATTCCCTTTCCCCAGGGCTCTGGGGCTCCTCCCAGTTCAGCGCATTTCAGGGCCAGAGGCAGCTGGGGCGTACGTGGGGAGGGGTGGTGTGCGCAGAGACCTGTCCTCAGTCTTACAGCTCAGCCCAGAGCAAAGGGGGAGGGAGCCCAGCCCGGCAGCTGTGTGGCCTTAAGTAAGTTACCTAACTTCTCTGAGCCGGGCCTTTTCACCCGAGGAAACGGGCAATGCGGTAGCACTTCCTGGGGGATCAGGGAGCGTCTGGCCTGCCCTGCCCACGTAAGTGCTCGGTGAGTGGGTTTTGCATGTTGGGGGACTGGGGGCGTAGACATTGTTCCTGACTGTCTGCTGCGGCTGTCCTGGCAGGTGGGGACCAGGGGCTGTTAGGGGGACGCTTTTGTGTTCCTGCCTTTCAGAAGGGAAGAGCCCCAGTCCTTACACAGCACAGAGAAGGACGCCCGGGTTCAAGTCCAGCTCTGCCACCCTCTTGCTGGGGACCTGGGGCCAGGTATTTTCGCATGGCGGGGGGGCTGCCTCCATGCTCAGAGATCTCTTAGGAGCTGCCCGTGGGGGTGCAGGCCTCCTACAGCTCCCACCGCCCCTCGGCCACTTTGTGACCCTGGTGATGTCTGCATATTGGACTCATGACCTTTAGCTCCTTGGGAACCTGCAGCCCCTCTTACGGAAGCCCGTCTGCCTGGAAACGTGTCTCCAACAAGAATTCCTGGTGCCGAGAGGATGGACTTGAAGCACAATTTCCTTTTGTCTGCACCAGACTTTGGTTAGGAGAGAAAATTCCAGAAACAAAAAGGCTTGTCTCACCTGCAGCCCTAGGTAGGTTGGTTTATGATGAATGAATGAAACTACCCTTTGCTGGGCCCTGTGGCAGGCCTCGCCCATGAAGGCTCCTCTCCACGCGCCCAGGTCTGTGTTCCGGAGCCTGAAGCTGGGAGCAGCGGGTGACGGGACCCTGACTGGGGACAATAGGAGTGCCGGTCACGGTGTTTGCTGAGCACTCACGGGGAGACCCGGCCAAGCGCGTTATCTCACGTTAACACACCTTATCTTATTGAATCAGGGCCTGCCAAACACCCGGTCTGCCCCAAGTCCCGGCCAATGCCTGTCGCCCTGGCACCATCATCAGTAACCACCCCGAAAAGTCAAAACGAGGCGTGTCCCAGTGTAGATGATGAAGAACACAGTTTCCTTGGGTTTCATCCTCGGAGGAGCCCTGTGGGCTACCCCCATTTCGTGGAGGAGCAAACTGAGGCTCAGGGAGGTGGAGGAATGTGCCCAAGGACACCAGCGTGGAAGCAGGGGTGATTTCCAGTATCTAAACTCTCACAGGTGGGATTTAAAGCCGAAGCTCTAGGACCCTTCCCAAGCAAGGGGAGGCCTCAGAGGGCCCGTGTGGCCTTGGAGGGCCGTGGGAAGGCAGGGCGGGGTCTCCTCAGGGGCCTGACCTTGCCAGGACCCTTTGCCAGTGGCCAGCAGCCGGGGTCCCAGGAAGAATTCTGCCGAGAGAGGGCTTTTTCCCCTTCAAGGAATAAAAAGCTCACACACACATTCCTCCGAATCAAAGGTGTGTCCGGGGAGAGGGAGGGCAGGGCCCCTTGACCGGCGGCTGCCAGCAGCCCGGGCACATGACAGCCCCCGAAAGCTGCTGGCACCAACTCCAGCTAGGCATTTGCAGCGGACGGCGGTGCCAGGGAGGGAGGGTGGCCTTTCACCAGCTTGGCACCTCTGCCATGTGACAGCCACCTCCCTGGGGGGAGGGCCGGGCCTGCTCCTCTGGGGCAGGCAGGTGCAGCCCCGGGCCTTCTGGGCCCGCTCCCTGCCTTGGCCTCTGTGCCCCACGCTGGCTGCTCCTGGGCAGAGGCATGGGTCAGGAACTCAGGAGAGGGGACTCAGTGCCATTTTATAGCTCCCGCCACTTAATCTGGAAAGGAACTTTACAGTTTATAAGGTCTGGCATCTCCTGTGTCCTCACAGCTGCCCCTCGAAGGCGGCCTCCCCCGCGTCACGTAGGGCAGTTTCCTTGCTGGGTTCCATGTCAGGGGTGTGGTCTGGAGTCGGAGCCTTGCAGACTGGGGCTTTCAGGGCGAGGGTGGCTCCCAGCGCCATGCTCTGGTTCCTTTAGCAACAACACAGGAAGGAGCGGTGTGTGCGAGCGAGGAGATGTATCAGTTTCCCGTGGCTGCCGTGACAAGTGGTCACCCACCTGGTGGCTTACACAGCAGACATTTCTCCCTGCACGGTGCTGGAGGGCCGACGTCCAGATCGGGGTGTCGGCGGGACCACACTCCCTCCGCAGGCTCTAGGGGAGGGCCCTTCCTGCCTCCTGCGGCTCCTGGTGACGCCAGGTGTTCTGATCTCTGCCTGGGCTTCCCATGGCCTCTCCTCTTGTCCCTTACAAGGACACTTGCCATTGGATTTAGGGCCCTCCAGGGTGATCTTGTCTCAGCTGCAAAGACCCTCTTTCCAAATGAGGTCACATTCGCAGTGCTTGGCTAGGACTTGGACATAGCTTTTCGGGGGCTGCCCCTCAGCCCGCTGCAGGAGGTTTCACAGATTGTCTCGATTTCCATCTTGTCTTGAGAAATCAGAGGACCGAGCAGCGCGGCCCGAAGTCCTCCAGCAGCGGCCAGAGGCAGCCGGATAGCAGAAGCCCGTGCCCTTTAGGTAGGGTAGGAACTCACCAGCCTGCCACAGCGGCCCCACCCCTGGCCCTGCCTGGGCCCCCCGAGCTGACCTAACCAGCCCATCGCACAGGCAGGTAAACCGAGGAGGCCTAGGGGCAATTACTGCCAGGCCCGGGGTGCCCCTCGCACCCTGCCGTGGTATAAGCCCCAGGGGAGAAACTGGGGCTTCTCGGGGCTATAACGGGCCTTTCTTGTCACATGGAAGCTACCTGGGGGCTCCCCGGCTGTTCTGTGCCCCCCGTCCCCAAGGCCTGTAACAAGCCAGAATGATCGAATAGGTGCCGTGTCCCTGCGCACGAGCAGGCGCTCACCACTGTCCCGGGCATCGGTGCTGTCCTTTGCAAAGCTGGGTGACGCTCGCCTGCGTGGTCCGAGCAGTGCGACTGTGAAGGTCAAGGCAGAGTGTGGAGGCGTTTTGGAGCCTGAGAGCGGCGTGCAGGGGGACTGTCGTGATCACCAACAACACAACTTCCGCCTCCTGCGTGGCGTGGGAGGCATCGTTAGAAGCTCCAAGAACTCATTCCGTTGAGTTCCCCGTTTTTGGTGCACCTGTCCTGTGCCCGACTCGAGCTGGGCACGGAGGCAGGGGAGGAGAAAGGCCTCTGCCTCCGGCCCTCGGCGGCACTGCGTGACCCGGGAGCTGGTTCGTGGACAGCGCGGGTGGCTGGGACTGAGCGTGCAGTCAGTCCCAGGCGGGGTGCAGTGCTCAGGCTGCTGGGGACGGGGTCACAGGAGCTGGGCCAGGCACTGAGCCCAGGATGGAGGGTGCGTGGCGGAGAGGCCACGGGGCACCCGGTGGATGCTGCTGCTCAACTGGTCACCCAGGGAGGTCAGGGCAAGGCCGGCCCGGAGCCTCCATCCTCAAAAGGCACAGGACTGGAATCTTGCAGCAAGGCAGGAGGACGACCTGCCTCTCCTCTAAACCCCACGGCCAGGCTAGAGGAGGAACTGGCCTCCAGGTGTGGCGGATCTGCGGGATGCGAGTCCCGATGCTCACTTGCCCCTTCCTTTTAGAACAAAAGTCCAGTGGGGCGCTCCATGGCCCGTTTGGGAGACTACATTTCCCGCCCTCTTGTAACTACAGAAGTGTATCAGCTAGCTTTTGCTGCGTAACAAACTGCCGTAAATCGTTGTGACTCAAAACAGTAAGAGTTTATGATCTGTCCTGGTTCTGTGGGTTGGCCGAGTGACCCTTCTGGGCTGGGCGGGGGCTGGGTGGTGGAGGGTGGCCTTTCTCCCTGTCGTGGGCTTCAGCTGGGATCCGGACGCTGTCTCCACACGCTTGTTCACCCCCTGGAAGATGAGCCGGGCTTGTTCACGTGCCGGCGGAGGGTCCCAGCACCAAGGTTGTAGCCTGAATGCACATGAAGCTTCTCTGGCTTCTGCTTGCTTCTTGTCTGCTCTTGTCACTCTGGAGAAATCAAGTTACAGGGCCACGTTCAGGTTCTGATGGGAGGAGTGACAGAGTTAGATGGTCATGTGCACAGGGAAGCATGAACAGTGAGGAGTCATTACTGTCACCATCTACCACTGAACATGTGACTCAATTCTGGCCAATGAGATCTAAGCAGAGTAGGTCTTCTAGGGAGTCTTCTTAAAAGGAATAGGTGTGCCTCATCCCCGCCCCCCACCATCCTACCACTCGGACTATGAACGTGGTGGCTGGAGCTCTTGCAGCCACCTTAAACCACGAGGATGAGAGCCAAACCCTGAGGGTGGCAAATTGTTAAGTTGGAAGGAAGCTTGGATCCTGCTGACTTTTTGCGACCATAGACTGCCTATCACTGCACTTCTTTAACATGATAGGAAAGTTACATGTGGTCAAATTTCATCCTAACTGATACATTTGGCAGAGTCCTGTTTCCCAGCATGTAAGGCTTTGGGTGGCCTCTTGGTGGCCCCTGGGTGCTATAGGGTGGACTTAAAGCACACGGGCAGAGCAGTGCAGGTGCTTCTAAGGGGCCTGGAAGAACTAACCATGGACTTCCCGGGACAGACAATCGGGAGATCACTCTGGGTTAGAGCACTGTGGGCAAACCAGCCTGAGATTGGAAGGGGAGGGTGGCAGCCTGCACTGCTGTCCCCAGCACTAGCCTCACCCACTTAGTCCCCATCACGGCCTCTGCAGTGGCTCTGTTGTCATTTTATGAATGCAGAAGCCGAGGGGTTAGGTCACCTGTACAAGGTAGTGTGACCCAGCAGTGGAGCCAAGACTCACACCCCCGGAGCAAGACCTCGGAGCCCTGGTTCTGAGCCCCCAGACCTGGCTGCAGGTTGTAGGGTGCTGAGGTGGCCAGTCTAGAGCCACCGAGCCAACCCCTTCATTCACCCACACACTCACCCACGTATCTGACACTTTTGGATACCACCTGGGCACTGAGCTCTGCTGGTGGCTCTGGGGACACAGGCGTGAATGGAACGGACTGAGTTCTGTCCTTGTGGCTCACAGCATCATGGGGGCAAGGACAACCCTCCCTAGAGCGCTCAGCCCCTGGGGACATCATGAAGCAGGGCTGAGAGAGGGTGGCCTCGCTGGGAAGGTCGGGGGTCCCCTCCGGGGGCAGTGTGCCCTGGATGGGAGCCACGGGCTGGCTGTGCATCCCAGCTGCCACATGTTAGCTGTGCGACCTTAAGCAAGGGTCCTCAGCACTCCGGGCCTCAGTTTCTGCACCTGTAGAATGGGGACGCCAACCTCATGCTCCTGGTGCTGGTACCCCGAGCTCAGAGCACTGCTCAGCCTGCTCCTCTGCGGGTACACGGTCCTATCGGTCCCTGGTACAGACCCCCAGTCTCAGCCTGCCTTTCTCCCTAGGACAGACCGGGAGATGAGCAAGTAGCCTGGCTACATCCTGGGGCTTTCCCAGGGCCCTGCCAACGCCTGCTGGCTGGTGGGGTGTGAGGCCCGGGCACCGAGTCACACGCAGGCTGGGTGCACAGGTCACGAGTGCGGCTCGGAGCGCAGAGTGTGCTCAGCCCTGCTGCAGAGCCCGGGTTGGCTGCTCGTGCCCACTAGGCTCCCCGCGTGCCGAGGGCGGGTGGGAGGCTGGGAGAGGAGCCCCCCACAGCGTGGCTGGTCTGTGGCTGACACCCTCGGACCGGGGACTGCAGGGCGTCGTGAGCTGCTTTCCAGCGCTGGGGCCTGGGTGCCGGCGGGCTCGGGGCTGGCAGGCACAGGCGCCGCGTGCTGGAGGGGTGGCAGCAGGAGCCCCCCCGCGGGTCAGCACCTCGGGGTGGTGTTGCCCCACCCCCCTGTCGGACCTTCTCGGGCTGCTGTCACCCCGCACCGCAGAGCGGGGTCTCACACCAGGCGTTCACGCTGTCAGTTCTGGAGGCTGGAAGTCCAAGAGCAAGGTGTGGGCAGGGCGGGTGGGTCCGCCCCAGGCCTCTCTCCGTGGCTTGCCCACGGCCGTCTTCTCCCCGTGTCCTCACGTGGCCGTCCCTCTGTGCATGTCTGTGTCCTAATCTCTTCTCATAAGGACATGGGACACAGTCGGAGTAGGGCCCGCCCCAGTGATGTCATTTTAGTCTGATCACCTCTTGAAAGCCCCTGTCTCAAGTGCAGGTGCATCCCGAGGTCCTGGGGACAGGACTTCCGCATGTGAATTTCCGCATGTGAACATGGTGCAGCCCGTGACCTGCCCCTGGGAGGAAGAGAGAGATGTCGTTCCCAGGTGTGGTCTGCGGAGCCACTGGCCTGTGCTGGGCGAGCTGGGACCCCTCGTGCCGTGTGGGCGCCTGCTCTCCTCTTTCCCGGACAGTCCCCGAGTCCCGCCGTGTGCCACGGCTTCCCTGCGGGCCGAGATGCCCCCGGAGATCCCCTAGATGTCAGACGCCACGTGCAGTGGCCACGCAGCCCCTGGAGCAAGCTTCCTGTCCTGCCCTGCCCTTGTGGCTCTGTGTGCACAGCCTGTATTTGACCTCCTTTGCCTCAGTCTCCTCATCTGTCAGATGACAGTCCCAGCGGAACCTCATAGGGCTCAGGATACGGCAACCCAAAGGCTCATGACGTGGCCTGCGCCCAGGGAGCGGCAGCGTGAGCGGGGTGGGCGTCGGCCCCCTCAGAGTGTCCCATGTTTGTCATCTTGGTCATCAAAAGGACACTCCGGATGTGCAGGCAGGTCCTATTGTCCCTTGTTCAGTTGGTGGGGAAACCGAGGCCTGGACAGGAGACATGATGGGTCAGAGGCCGTGGGGCCGTGTCTCCGGGAGGCAGGCGCGGGTGCTCCGAGTGGACGCGCAGCCCCATCCTGTCTCCGCGTCGGGGCCCAGCCCGTCTCCTACCAAGTGGCCCCGGCCATGAGCAGCGTCTCCCACGAGGCGTGGCACACTGCTTCTCCGACAGTGGCCTCGGGCGAGTGGTGTGTCCCTCGACTGTCCTCCCCGGGTGGCCCCAGGGGCAAGGCCAGGTCCTCAGGGCCCCTGCCCATCCCCGTCCCAGGCAGCCCTTGTCTGCCTCCTCCCCTGCACGCAGGGCCCCAGCTGCCGGCTGTGCAGCGTGGCGGTGACTTTGTGTCTGTTCCCGGTGATCTCTACCAGCCTGCACAGTTGCATGTCTGTCCTATCTCAGAATGTTCTGGAACGTCTGAGTCTCAAGCCCCTGTGGTGCTCTGGTCCTTCCCAGCTGCCCCTCTGGAGATCCTGTTTAAATTTCCAAGTTTAGCTCACATCCAGGGACAGCCGTGCCCACGTGGCGCTTGGCTGAGAGAGCACTGTGCAGGGAGTCCAGAATCCTGGCTCCGAGTCCCCGGATGACCTAGGGCCACTGCCTTCTGTCCTGCTGTGTCTGCCTCCTCATCTGGGCACGGCTCAGACGGTACCCGGGCTGGGCCGTGGAGAACGCCGCCCGAGGGCTGGTCCCGGCTGCTGTTTACCCGGGTTCTGCACGGAGGGGTTGACCTCACGCCCGGCTCCCCGCCCGCCGGCCCCGCTGCGCGGCCTCGGCTCTGCTCGGCTGACTCACAGCTCTGCTATGCGTCCTGCAAACATTCCGGAGCCCTCGCCCTGCTGCGGGGCTCTCCGCGTTGGCGGATAACAGGGCAGCCCTCTGTACCCGGAGCAGGAGGCATTGGGGACCCCTAAGAAGCATGTGTCACTCTGTCCCTGGGCTCCCGGAGGTGACAGCAGGCTCCTGGACTGTGATCTCAGAAGCGCTGCTGGGTGTGCGTCTCTGCGGCCTTCCTTCATCTCACCGAGACCCGCGGCGGGGCGGGGCTCAGGAGCACCTGGATGCAGGGCCTGGGGCAAATGGAGTCTACGCCCTGTGATGACGGGCAGGGCGGACGCACCAGTGGTTCGCAGAGTCGGAGAAACCTGTGGGCAGCCAGATGCAGACAAGCAGAGTGGGTGCGGGTGGGCTTGCGGGGAGCCAGGGGCAGGGCTGGCCTTTCCCAGCAGTGTCTGGCAGAAGCCCAGAGGTCCCTGCGGTGCTGGAGTCGTTCCCACGTCAACCTTCCGCACCCCGCTGCAGCCCGGGGTCACGCCGTGGGGCTCAGTTGGGTCCAGACTTTTGCGAACTCACAATCTGCAAACACCCACCGGCCCGTTCGGGTGGGTGGCATCTGCCCTGCCTGCAGGACGCCAGCTCGAGGGGCGGGGGCTGAGGGTGCCCACCCGCTGCTGACCCCCGTGCTGGGTGCAGTGCTGGGTGCTCGCAAGGCGCCCAGGGGTCCTCTGCTGAGCGAGTGACGGGTGGGGGTCCTCAGGCTGCCGCTGCCCTCTCTCCCTTCCTGCTCGGGGGCTGAGCACCTTGCGCCCCTCTCAGCTCCCCTCCTGCCAGCCCACACTTCCTCTGCCTCCCGCCTGCAGGGCCTTGTCCCCCTCCCCTGCTCCCCTGCTTCTGCCTGGGTGTGGATTTAAGGACTGAGAAAGGCCCAGCCGGAAAATGCAGGACCGAGAGTGGCCGAGCTGCTAGGGCGAGGCAGGGAGGCCCCCAGGACCTCCGAGGGCCCTGATGCTGCTGCTGCGCCATCCGGGATGAGTTACTTGATCTCTCTGGGCCCTGAGAGGGAGCAGGGGAGTCTTGTCAGGGTTCCTGTCCTGGGCATGTGCAGGAAAGCCGCAGACACTCAGCCCCGAGCCCGGCGCTTGGCGAGGGCTCTGCTGCTGTTCGGTATCATCACCTTTATGGCGTGTTCAAAAGGAACAAGTCAGCAAAGGCTCAACGGGCCGGGGCCGACAGCCACAGAGCTGAGCCTCGGACCCCATGGGGGTGAGGGGCGCGGACCCCCAAGGCAGTAGAAAAATCCACGCGGAGCTTTCGGTCCCCCCAAAACTTAACTGCTGATAGTCTCCTGTTGACCAGAATGTGAACAGTCAGTAAACACAGGTTTTGTGTGTTACACGGATTATATGCTGTGTGTTCTTACAATAGAGTGAGCTGGAGAAAAGGAAATGTTATCAAGAACATCAAAGGAAGAGAAAACGTACTTACTACTCGTGACGTGGAAGGGGATCGTCTCACGGGCCTTCATCCTCGCCGTCTGCACGTGGGGTGGGCTGAGGAGGAGGAGGAGGAGGAGGGTGAGGAAGGGTGGTCCTGCTGTCTCAGGGGTGGCAGAGGCGGAATAAAGTCTGGGTATGATGGACCCTCACAGCTCAGACCTGTGCTGTGCAGGGGGCAGCTGTATACAGACGGTCCCCAACTTATGCTGGTTCAACTTATGATTTTTCGACTTTATAATAGCACGGAGGTGATATGCATTCGGTAGAATATCACTAAATTACATGAGTTATAAAATAGGCTTTGTGTTAGATGATTTTGCCCAATTGTAGGCGAGTGTAAGCGTTCCGAGCACATTCAAGGTGAGCGCGGCTAAGCTATGATGCTCAGTAGTTTATTAAATGTATTAAATGCATTTCAACTGACATTATTTTCAACTTTTGGGTTTGTCAGGATGTAACCCCGTCATAAGCTGAGCGGCATGTGTAATGCAAACCACACAGGTAATTTAAAATTTTTGAGTAGGCACGTTAAAGGAGAAAGCAAACAAGTGAAATGAACTTTAATAACATTCTGTTTCACCCAACCCACCCAAAATATTAATTTAGCATGCAATCAATATCAGAATTATTAATGAGATTTTTGCATTGTTTCCTATATACTAATTCTTCAAAATCAGGGGTGTTATTTCACCCTTAGAGCACCCCTTAATTCAGATACTGTATGTTGAACATCTCGCCAGAGTGACAGTTGTGTTGAACAGAAACGACTTCACAAGGCTTCAGTTTTTAAATTGAAATGAATTAAAATTAAATACATTAAAAAAAAACCACACAGTCAGCCCAGGCCGCGTGTCCTCCTGCCCTTGTCAGCTCGCACCCGTGCCAGGCCCCTGGCCCATGCACACTGGTCTGTTAGAGGGCAAACCACGTCCTGTTTAGAGGACTTTAGGGGACATCTGAGGGGTGCTTGGATGGAGCTTCGGGGGAGGCAGAGAGGGAGGGGATTTGCCCTTTGGGGCTCAGACGACCTACTGCGATGTGTGGAAAGAGCACACGCCTGGTTGGGGCTGCATCCTTGCGCTGAGTGCCTTGGGCCGCGCGCACGCCCTCTTTGGCCTGTCCAGGGGGCTCGATGCCCCTCGAGCTCCAGCCTCCGCCTAGAGCCAGTGCCAGCGCCCACAGAGCGGCACTGGGGTCTTTCCCTGCCGCCTGGCACACAGATGGCAGTTCTCGGGGCTCGGTGCACGGACCATGGCTTTCCTTTTTCCCTGTCACAGGGGTCTGGCTGTGACCTTCCTCAGGGACTCTGCCATTCCGGGGTTCTGTCCCCCACACTTGGTGACTGACCGGCCCTGGTGGCTTCCTCTCCCTGCACACTGATGAACTCCCACCGTCCCGACAGCAGCCCGGGAAGCACGTGCTGCGTCGTCCCCACTCCGCGGATGAGAAGACTGAGGCACAGGGAGATGACGTCATGTGCCAAGTTGCAGAGTTTCTGAGAGGCCCGGCTGGGATGTGGACCCAGCGGGGCCGGCTCTGCCCTGAGAACTGCTGAGCGACGTGTCTCCTCTGGCAGCCCAAACCCCGGCTCTGGCCTTGGCTCTTCGGCCTCCTGGTTCCAGCCTCAGTTTCCCCAACTGAACCGTGAGTGAATGGGACCCCCTGATGGCTAAGTTCCTTCCAGCTCTGAGAGTCTCTGCATCGCCTCTCACTTTTTATCTCCTCGGTGGCTTTGTTTTGGCAATGAGGCTGAGGGCGGGCGAGAGCAGGTGGGTGGGGAAGCCACATCAAACCAGGCAGCCCCGGGCCCTCCCGGCAGCTCGGTCCCCTGCCCGCGCTTCCCAGGGGCCGGGTCGGGAGGCCGCCCGGCTGCGTCCCTACGCTGGGAAAAGCGCTCGCTGCGTCTTGGCACTTGGGCTTCACAGCTGCCAGGGCCCGGCCGCGTGGGGTCCCTGGGCTGGCGTGGTAGCGATCGGCGGCCGTGGCGGCGGGGGCGTGCCGAGGGACACGCATCCATCACTGCCAGCAGCTTGCACGGGCCCTGCCAAGTTGTGGTGGAACCGGGCCCAGGTGCCGACGTGCTTGGTAACTGGTTTGCTATTTGAAAAATTAAAGCGGTGTCAAGAAAAATCTAACCTCCACATTCATATCAGGAGTCTGGAGCCGGGCGGGTGGCGGCCAGCGCGGGGCTGTTTGTGCAGGGCGGCCACTGGGAAGGTGCCCCAGGACAGGACAGATTACAGCAAAGAATATTATCCGCCCAGCGCTCGGGGTGGGGAGGCAACAACCAGGGAGCGGGAAGCACGGGCTGGGCTGGACCCTCCCCAGCTGCCGGGAGCCGTGCAGGCAGGTGCGATACAGGGCGGCTCCTCCAGGGCCTGCCGTGTGCCAGGAAAACGAGCCGCGTGCTGGGGCGGGCAGCGTCGGGGCGGCGCCTCCAGGACGCACAGCACCTGGGCCCGTGGTACTTTTAAGGACCCACAAATGATGTTTCCATTTCTTGTAAAATTGGAAGCAGGAAATGAACTTTTAGGTTGAAGAAATAATGGTTAAATAATGTCCCCATGTGCTACCCAGAGCAATCTGTACATTCAGTGCCATCCGTGTCAAAACACCAAGGACATTCTTCATTGAAATAGAAGAAACAATCCTGAAATTCACATGGAATCACAAAAGACCCCACACGGCCAAAGCAAGCCCGAGCAAAAAGATCAAAGCCGGAGGCACCACACTGCCTGATTTCAAAATATATTACAAAGCTATAGTAACCCAAATAGCACGGGACTGGCATAAAAACAGACACACAGATCAATCGAGCAGAATAGAGAACCCAGAAGTAAATCCACATACTTAAAGCCTAGTGATTTTCTACAAAGGCGCCGAGAATGTATAATCTCTTCAATAAGTGGTGCTGGGAAAATTGTATAGCCCCCCGGGGAAGAATGAAACTAGACCCCTATCTCTCGCCATGTACAAAAACAAGATCAAAATGGAATGTAAGATCTGCAACTATGAAACTACTAGAAGAAAACACAAGGGACACACCTTGGGACATTGATCCGGGCAAAGATTTTATGGAGAAGATGTCAAAAGCACAGCAGCAAAAGCGACAATAGACAAATGGGATTGTATGTAACTGAAATAAGTTCAGCACAGCAAAATAAACTACCGACAGAGTGAAGAGACAGCCTACGGAATAAGAAAATATTTGCAGACCGTCCATCTGACAAGGGTTAATACCCAGAATTTATAAGGAACTCAACAGCCAAAGAGCAAATAAGATTAAAAAATGGGCAAAGGATCTGAATAGACATTTCTCAAGAGAAGACGCACAGTGACCAGCAGGGGTATGAAAACGCTCAGCTTCCCTAATCACAGGGGAAATGCAAATCAAAACCACCATGAGATATTGTCTCACCCTGGCTGAAATGACTATTACTGAAAAGACAAAAAAATAGCAAATGCTGGTGAAGATGCGGGGAAAAGGGAACTCTTACGTGCTGTTGGTGGGAATGTAAATTTGTACAGCCGTTGCAGAAAACAGTCATGGAGGTTCCTCAAAAAACTAGAAACGGAGCTACCGGATGAGCCAGCAGCCTCACCGCTGGGTACACGCCCAAGAGAAATGAAATCGGTGTGTGGGAGAGACGCCTGCACCCCCCGTATGTATATGGGGGCATATTCACAGCAGCCAAGACACGGAATCCACCCGAGTGTCCGTCAGCAGATGGGTGGATACAGAAACTGTGGCACGTCCGTACAATATAATACTAATCAGACACGAAAAAGAGTGAAATCCCGCCATTTGCAGCAACGTGGGTGGAACTGGAGGAAATTCCGTGAAGGGAACTAAGCCTGGCACAGACAGACAGACACCTCGAGTCCTCACTTTTAAGTGGCAGCTGCAAAGAAGTTGCTCTCGTAGAAGCAGAGAGTCGGGTGGTAGCCACCAGGGGCTGGGCCGGGGCTACGGGCAGAGGGCGGTTAGCGGGTACAAGATTGCAGTCGGGCAGGAGGAAGTTCTAGTGTTCCGTGGCACGGTATGGTGACCAGAGTTGACAATGATTCAAGACGGCTAGAAGAGAAGAATTGGAACGCTCCCAACACGAAGAGAAGGTGAACGTGTGAGGCGGTGGACATCCCAGCTACTCTGACTTAATCACCGCACACTGTATACATGTACTGAAATATCACGTGAACCATGAACATGTACGTGTATTTAAAATTTTATTTAATGAAAAATAAAAAAACAATGTCCCCACAAAATTCACGCCCACCCAGAGCCTCAGAAGATGACCTGATTTGGAAAAAGGGTCTATGCAGACGTGATCGAGTGACGATGAGGTCCCGCTGGAGTAGGTGGGCCCTGATCCGGTGGAGACACAGAGACACACGGGGTGAAGGCCCCGTGGCCGGGGGGGGGGACCCCGGCAGCTGCCAGAGCTGGGGGGCGGGGAGGTGTCTCTCTCAGAGCTGCCAGAGGACACCAGCCTGGCTGACTCCTTGATTTTGGACTTCTGGGCTCCGGAACTGGCAGAGAATACGTTTCTGTGGTTCTAAGCCACCTGCGGAACCTGGTTACGGCAGCCCCGGGACCATAACCCCTTATGTCATGCCAACTCGCCCCTGTTCCAACACGGTTGTGATAGAGAAATAAATTCTTTCTTTCTTTTTTTAAATGGAAGAAGGAACTGAAGCATTCATCTGAGGTGACGAGCCTTGTGTCCTTGCGACACTCACCTCCTGGGCCGGGGCCTGGCTGGGGGAGGTGGGCTGGGGGGTCCGAGCACAGGGAGCTCTAGGCTGTGCAGGGCAGAGGTTGCCGGGAGAGACAGCCTGGAGTGAGAATCGTGGGGTCCGGTTCCGGCTCTGCCATTTCCTGGCTGTGTCACCTCGGGAGGCAATGTGACCCCTGTGGGCCGCGTCACCTGCTGACCAGGCCCTGCTCCAGCGGGCGCGAGTGAGGCATCGAGGACGTGCGTCTGATCCCGGGTGCAGCCCTGGAGTATGGGGGCTTGCAGAGCTCAGCCTCTGGCGGGGCCTTGACGATGGGCACATCTACCACCTGCTCCAGGATCGTAAATAAGGACATTCCTGCCTTCTGGAATTCTCTACCTACATTTCAAAAGAGCTGAGCCCTCTTTCCATCAGCCTGGGTCTGATGAATGTCCTGTGCCAGCATTTGTCAAACTTGGGGTCCTGTCAGCTCTTGTCCTTGTGGTCAGCTCAACGTTGTGCTTGTTCTAAATGGGGTCCCAGGAGGCCACCCCCTGCCTCTGCCACCCTCACGCCCCTTCCCTCTGTGCACCGAGGCCCCCAGGCTGTCAGCAGTGGGGACCGGGGCAGGCAGCAGGGCAAAGGGCGCGCCCCTGGCACCGTCCAAGCTGCCCAGGGGCAGCCTAGAAATGTGCCCAGACTGGGATATCTCGATGGGCCGCTGCATCTCAGCGCGGCTTTTCACGGGGATGTCTGGCCAATCTCAGGGCCACCAAGTATCCGGGCGGTGGGCCGTCACATGTTTCCAAGAGCAGCCCTGGGCTGGCTGCCACATGGCGCGCTGGCTGTGTGCCAGGCCCAGGCTTCGGCCACCTCCACTGCGCTGCTCGGGGAGGCCGGGCATGGACAAGATTGCGGCCCACACTGCCCCGAGCAGGAAACCGAGGCACAGAGAGGCTGGGAGCCTTGCCGGTGGGTGGCACAGCCAGGACGGGAAGCCCAGGGAAGCCCGGTGGGAGGAGGCTCCGGGAGATGAGGCCTGAGGGGAGGGCGCTGCTTTCCTGCCCAGGTACTCGGACCTGCCTGCCGGTGGTTTGAATGCTGGGGGCGCATTCCTGCCTCTAGGTGGGGCGTCGTACACGTGTGTTCCGGGGCTCTGAGCACCAGCCGGGCATTCCTGGGCTGAAGTGCTGAGCTCTGGAGTTTTCTGGCTCCCAGAACAGTGGGTGGGAACCAAGGTGGGGTGCAAGGGCCCTTCAGCCAGCCCAGGAAGGCCGGACACGGGACCACCCCCGACTTGCGCCCCTTCTGAGGATCCCTCTGCCACGCGGTGGGGTGCAAGGGGGACTCTCGGGGCAGTCCTCTCCTCGCCCCTTCCCTCGGGCTGGAATCCCCCTGGGACGGGCCTGAGACGGTCACGAGTCCCCCACCCCGTCCTCTAGCACCAAACCCCGCGGGGATCCATCTTCCCTGCTGGGCCCCATGGGTCCTCTCAGGAGGGAGCCACAGGGAGGTGTTTGCACTTGTGGGTGTGCTGGGGCAGCCATGTGCCCGGGGTCTGGGGGTGACCTTGGGGCAGATTAGGCTGGGCACTTCCCGAGGGCCGGGTGTCCGGGTGCAGCCTGTGCGCCCCTCGTTCCTGCTCCACCCTGGGCCCTTTTCTACCCCAAGGTGGTCACCGGAAAGTGAGCGGTGTTTGCTGACCAGTGAGACTCGGCTCCCTCCGGGCTCTGTTCCTGTCCTCGTCTTGGGCTGTCAGGCCCCCCAAGGCCTGGTCCCTCCCTCTGGAAAGTGGGAGGAGGAGGCACTGGCTCGGTGACCCCCGAGGTGCCCCCAGCACTGCCTCAGTGGCCTGGGTGGAAGTCCTGAGGCTGGGTGGCTCGGGGTGACTTGGCTCCTCCAGGCCTCAGTTGGCTCATCTGTAGAATGGAGAGAACGCAGGGCCCACCGGATGCCTGAGCCCGTTCAGCACCGTGTCTATATGTAGCATGTGCTCCTCTTCTTCCTCCGGCTTTGTCCCTGTCCTGATGAGGACAGCGATGGGGGGGGGGGTGTTAGTGAGCTAATTAGCACACAGGAAAAATGACCCTTTTCACAGTGTGATGGCCCTTGACAAAGGTGTACCATTGTGCATCCTCCACTGCAGTGAGGTGTAGAACAGTCCTGTGACCCCAATGTCCCCTGACGCTGCCCCTTTGCCGTCAACACCTCCCTGCCCCCACCCAGCCAATACCTGGTTTCCACCCCTCTGGCTTCACCTTTTCCAGAGTGCGGTATGATGGAGGCCTGCAGTAGGCAGCTCCGTCACTTGGCTCGCCGAGACCCACTCGTGTCGCTGTGTGCATCTGCAGCTGAAGTCGCGTGCGCGTCGCGTGAGTGCCGGGCTGTGTGCATGCACCGCAGTTTGCTCTTCCGTCCGCCGGAGACGGACAGCGGGGTTGTTCCCGGTTTTGTCCTCTATGAATAAAGCTGCTCTGAACACGGGTATCCAGGTCTTTCTGTGTGAGTGTTTTCGTTCCTCTTGGGTACATAGTAGAGGGGGGATTGTCACTGGATTGTATGTTAAGTGTGTATTTAACGCTGTAAGAAACTGTCAAGCTCTTCTCCAGCATGGCTGCACTATTTTACCTTCCCAGCAGCAATGAATGAGAATTCCAGTTGCTCTGCATGCTTGCCCACACTTGGTATTGTCGGTTTTTAAATTTTAGCCACTTTAATAGATAGTGGTTTTAATCTACATTTCCTGCTGTCTAATGATGCTGAGCATGTTTTCATTTGCCATCAGTTTTCTTCTTGGGTGAAGTGTTCAAATTTTGCTCATTGTTTGTCTTGTTATTGAGTCGTAAGAGTTCTTTTCTATATTCTGGGAATAGGATATTTACAATCAACATATTTGGGAAGTATTTTCTCCCTGTTTGTGGCTTGTCTTCTCATTTTATTGACAGTGTCTTACAAGGAGGAGTTTGGGTTTGGATGAGTCTGACTTATAATTCTTTCTTTTACGGTTGGTGCTTTTGATCCCGTCTAAGAGTTTTTCCTCTGTTTTCTGCCCCGTTTGCAGTTGTGGGTTTTACATGTGGGTCTGTGATCCATTCTCAGTTACCTTTGGTGTGAGCTCCGTTTTGTCTGCGGCACCCTGCAGTGCCCACCTCCGAGGCCACCGGCCGCTGACCAGGCCGTTCCCGCCACGGCTGCCTCTGTCTGCCGTTGGCTGAGGCTGCTCTGCTGCCTGTGACCATTGGATGTGGAGCCCACATCGGTGGGGGCCCCGTGTGCGTGGCCGGGACGCGTCTGAGGAGCAGGGAGGGCAGCCTGGCTTGAGGGAGTGAGATGCTTGTGGGAAGGGCGAGGATGGAGGGGCAGACGGTGGTGGGGGGCCTGGACAGCCAGGTGCAGAGCTTTGGGCTTGGTCCCGTGGGCCTGGGGGGGGACAGTGCTGAGAGGCCGCACGGACCTGTGTTTCCCTCCAGCTACCCTGACCGGGGAAGCAGGGTCACCACCCAGCTGTGGGGCCTTTGGGGCGTTACAGAATCTCTCTGAGCCTCAGTTTTCCCGTCTGCAGAATGGGCAGGACAGCAGGCCGTGCCAGGTTGCTGGGGGGACTCGTGCGGTCACGTGAGTAGGGTGCCTTGCACAGGACCTGACAAATGGAACGTGCTCAGGCTGAGTCTTGAGGGTTCGGAGGTGCGTGGGGGTGGCGCGAGGGGGTGGCGTGGGGGCGGTTCGTGTGTGTGGTGTTTTGGGGAGATTAATGTGGCCAGGGTAGGAAAGGAGGCGGGGAGGAGGGAAGACCCCCGTGCCAGCAGCCTGGGCCGCCAGCGCGTGCGCGAAGGAAGAGGAGTCGGGGGTGCCATTGGTCCTGTGAAAAGCAGCCGCGGTAATCGCAGCGGCAGTAATTGCCCTTGGGTGGCACGGCGTCTCCGGACAAGCCCGCGCGCAGGGCGAGGGGCTGTGCCGGGCGGTGGCTGTCGGCGTGGCGTGGGGCAGGCATCGCAGCGTGGGGTGGGAGGTGCCCAACAAGGGGAGCTCCCGCTGGTCCTGCCAGCCCCTCCGCTGGGACCCCCGAGTCTAAGGCTTTGTCTGCCCTCCCCCAGCACGTCCTCTGACGAGGGGTGGGCGGCGGGGCCGCCACTCTGCCCCACCCACCCCACCTGCTGCGGGCGCCTCCAGCTCCTCCGGCTCATTTTGGGGGTGCAATGGCCCCCGATTCCCACAGGCCCCTCCTCCTTGATCCCACCACGGGTACGCACCAGGACCGTCCGTGGGGCGGGGGCCGGCACAGTCTCAGGAGGCGCCGTCCCCAGGCTGTGCTGGACCCCAGACGTTTGGGCAGCAGGAAACACCGTCGGAGCCACGGGCTGCCCTTTCGAGAGTTATCTTAGTCCCTGGTTTCTTTTCCTCACCCTCCCAGATCCCCTCCTGCCCCTGAAACAAACGTCAGTGTTCCAGAGAGCCAGAGGTTTTAGGAGCCGGAAGTGCTCGAGGCCCCATAGACTGTCCACTGTGACCCAAGGGGCTTGTTTCCTGCCGGGTCGAGAAGCATCTTCGTGGCCTTATGCCACGCGGCTTGGCGGGGGAGCCCCCCACCCACCACTGTGCCGAGCTCCAGCCACAGAAAGGACGTTACTGCGCTGATCTACTTGGAAACGTTAGACTCATCATCCAGGCTTAGCTTAAGCAACGTGTAACTTCAGAGGACCCGGGTGAGAGTGTCGGAAATGAGCCCGGGGCCGGGCGGGCGGCGGGGGTGGGCAGAGAGGTGGCAGAAATCCCTCCTGGCAGCCGTCCACACTGGCAGTGCCAGATTTCTAAACTAAAGTGGCAGAAGCCAGTGCTTCCGAGAAGGAGCTTGGAGACCCCTGATGTGGATTCAGATCCCAGCTCTGGGGCACTTAATTCAAGTTCCTTAACTTCTTCATGATGTAGTTTGTTAAATAAAGAAATACCTGCCGTGTGGGAATGCTGGTGGGACCATCGCAAAATGTTGCATGCTGAGACCACGCTGCAGCCTGCCGGCCCAGTCTGGTCTCCCCTCTCCCTTGCTACCTTCCTAAGAGAACCCTGGAGGCAGCTGTGTTAAAAATGTGCCCAGGGAAGATTTCTGACCTTCTAGCTGCCTTGGAATCAAGGGCCACGTGACACTGTTCTGTCTACAGGAAGGGATGTAAGTGGAAATCTGCTGAGGATGGCCTGGTAAGGTTTTGCTTTCCTGATACAGGCATCACTGCCTCCTTCTGGGCTCTTTCCTTCATCCTGGAGCCTAGGTTAAGGGCTGGAGGTGCAGCAGCCATTTTGGGCCATGAGGATGAAACCACAAGCTCAGGATGCTGGGGTCAGAGTTGCTTAGACATTGAAGGGGTCAGGAAGATGCTGCCCAATCCTTGTTATCAGAGAAAATTAAACCTCATGGGTTATTCTCTGTATGGGGTTTTGGAAGCCTCTTAACTGATGCATACAATATTTGCCATCTAGTAGATGCTCAATAAAAGCAAAAACACTCTTTCCCTTTTGCATCTGCCGTCCAGAGGCAGAAAGTCACTTGCAGTCACATGTCTAGTAAGGGGACCACTGGTTCTCAAACCCAGCACCCTGGGTGTTTAGGTCAGTCTACTTTCTAACATTCCCTGGCCTGAATCAGGCCTGGGTTCCAGAGTCTGAGTTCTGGGACGGGGGGGGGGGGGGGGGGGGGGGGGGGGGGTTTACAAATGTGGCCTCCACGGTGATGCTGAGCCCTCGGGGGAGGACGAGGCTTGTCCCTGCCCTCAGGGAACCTACAGTCAGTTGGTGGAGACGTTGACAAGGGAATACACAAAGAAAATGCAGCCGATCCTCGTTATTCGGGGCAGTTATGTTCTTTCAAGTCACGCAAGCTCTGCGTTAGGAATTATTGTCTTGCCGCAATACAGGGTTCGGTTCCTATGAGCCTCCGGCTACAACATGTTTGTTAACTGATCACAACATTCTTCATACAAGATCAGGGCCTGCATCACAGAGGTTCGATTGGTTACAGATTGCTACGTTCCAGGGAAAATCACTTCATTATTCCTTGAGGAAGGGTGCTGATCTGGGGGGGCCTTATCTCCGGCACTGTGTGGTCTTCCTAATCAGTTACGGGAAAGAAGACAGGAGTTGCAGCTGCTTTCCTCCTGACCCGGGCTGCATAGCCACGTCCCTCTCAAGGTTCAGAATAATTTAAAGTTCCAACGGCTTTAAGTCGGAATTTTTTTATTTCCCACACGCAACTGGAATGAACACCCGCAAACTGTTGTTAGGAGTGTAACTTGATGCCATCACTCTGGAAAACAAGTGAGCATTTTTTCCTGAAGTTGAAAATGTGCGTTCCCTTTGACCAAGCGCGTGCATCCATAGGTCTGTTCCCCAGAGAAAACGTTAGCACGTGCCTTTATTCACGCATTTTTGGTTGAGTCTACACTTCCAGGTAGTCATTTCATTCCGGTCCTTGAGAGAGGTGAGTCCACTGTGTTCCGCGTCCCTGCTGTTGTTGAGAAGTCAGCCGTGGGTCTGCTTTGCCGCCCTGGCTGCTTGCAAGGTGCTCTCTTTGGTGATAACCGTTCTTGGTGTTCTGTGATTTGGCATCTTGAAATCATGGACCAAGCTAGCAGCCTAAATTGTTCATAGCCATACCATCCCTGTGTTTTTAGGGGTGCGCAAAAATCATACTACAAACCCTCCGGCCACAATCCCCAACATCTGTGTTTCTCTTCCTGTCCCATGGGGGCCACCCCCGCTTAACAGCGTCCTGCCACCGTAGTAATAAAGGCTTTCTCCTCGCTCCTGCCCTGCCCCGGTGCTTCTCCATGTGGCCCCACGTGGCGTGGCGTGCCCCCGCCCCTCGGGAACCATAAGCAACAAACTCTTCTTTCAAGGCCGTTGGCTCCATGTCTATCATCTGAACATACCTGATTAAAATAAAACACCAGGTACATTTAAAAACATATTTTTGGGGAGAGATTCTGTGCTTTCACTATGATGTCCCCAGGCAGCCATTGCTTGTCATCCGCCCTATGTTGCATTCTTTGGGATGCCTGACTCTGAGGATCAATATCGTCCATCCGTTCTGAAAAATTCTCAGCCTTTTTCCTACTTTGTCCTACTCTGTCTTCTCCTCCTGGAGCCCCCGTGACCAGACTTTGCACCTCTCTCTCTGTCCTCGTGCCTCTTGGCCGCTGCTCCGGGCTTCCCTCCGTCTCTCCGTGCCGTGTCCGGGACCACGGCCGCTTTGCCTTCCTGTTCCCTAGTGCGCTCTTCAGCCACGGCCGATCTTCTGTTAATATTAGTCAGTATAGTTTTCATTTCTGGAAGTTATATTTAGCTCTTTTCAAAATCTGCTGGGTCACTTTATAACCTTTTGCTCCCTGTTTATATAATATTTTAAATATTTTCTTTTGATCCTTTAATCATACTTATTTTATGTTATACTCTGATCATTTTGGTAGGTCTTTTTGGGTCTGATTCTGCTTTTTGTTGTTTTCTGCTGATGGCCCAAACCCTAGAGGTTATTCATGCTAACCTCTCCCACAGAGCAGTGCCGGCTTAGGGCGTGTTCTGAGCAATGTGGGGATTCTCTTGCCCCTCAACTGCACTGCCTGACGTGGGCCCGGCAGTCTCACGCACGCAGCTTCCTGTTTTAGTGCTGCATCGTATGCAATGTGTTTAGTTATTTAAAGTGACAATGAGGGATCCAAACTTGGGTTACACGTCCACCAGGTGTGGGCGAGCAAAGCAAGAGCTCAGGGGAGGTGGTTAGATTACGGTCCATGCTCGGCTGAGTCCCCATGCAAAAGCAGACAGTGACAATTTTATTTCTGTCTCCTCCTTTCCCCAGAATCTGGCAATGAATTCTAATATCTACTAGAAGCTATCACTTGACTTCAGAGTTATCAAAGTATAAAAAATACATGCCTTAGAACTCAAGACTTGGGACTCTGAGTGTGCTGTGTCTTGGAGGGAGCTCCAATAACCTTTGGTCCCACACGGGCTGGCGAACAGGGTGGAAATGTCTCCCGTCGGAACGGCAATGTCCGCTCGGAAAGGCGCCCGGTTCTCCGTGTTAGTCCCCGGGATGCAGAGATGTCTAGTAGCACAAGGGCGCAGCGCCCGGGCGAGGACAAGTCGCAGTGAGGGGACACGTGACCCCCATCCCGGCGGCCCTCAGCAGCCCGGGGGTGTTTCTCCGCCAGAGTGCACGCCCCCTGGCAGGGCGGCTCCACGCGGACAGCGCCCTGCTCATGGAGGAGGGGCAGAACGTGGCACACATGCTCTGGCTCCTAGCGCTTCTGCTGGGAAGTGACACGTGTACTTCCTTTCTCGCTTGATTGGCCAAAGTGAGTCACATGTCCACTCCCGACAGGTTGGGGACAGAGAGGCCCCCAAACAGGGACGTGGGGGAGGAGGAGAGACGGCCAGCCTCCCCGAGCCTGGCATCCTCACGCGGGGTTTCTGCAACGGCGGGAGCCTGCGCGGGAGCTTTCGAGTCCCGGTTCCCCGACAGACGGTGGAGTGTCTGTGGCCTCGGGCAATAAGTACATCCCACCTCTCTGAGTCTCGGTTTCTCATCTTTAAGACGAGAACAAAAATCCCAGCCCGGCCTCCCCACAGGCTCTCTCTCCGTAAATGAAGCGATGGGTGCGAGCTGCCGGGCGCTCTGGGGATGGGGGTGTTTGTTGTTGTCACCATTATTGATAGCTCAGTAGTGCTCGTGGTGAACTAGAGAAATGTAAAGTGACATCCGTGTGCGTGCGTGCATGCGTGTGTGCCCACGCGAGCATGTGCGTGTGCGAGGGCTGGAGGCAGGGACGGGCCGCACGTGCCCGGCTTCTTGCCCACCTGCAGCCGTGTGGGTCCCTCGGCCTCAGCTGGCCGGGCAGCCTTGGACGCCTGCCCGGGAACCCGCCCCGCGGCTGCTGGGCCCTTTCGAGTCCCTCTCTCGGGGGTCTGGGGCCAGGACGGCGGACCGTGGGTGCTGGGCGTGTTTGCGGGCGAGACCGACGGGAGGCTGCGGGTGCGGCCAGCACGGGACAGGCCCGAGGGGAGCGGGGGCAGTGAGCAGAGAGGAAGAGAAGGTGGGAGAGTCGGACAGACACCCAGCGCCCAGGAGGCTGTGTGGCCTCAGACGGAGAGGTGGCCGCTGCGTTTCCTGGTGGGGTTCCGGCTCCTCTTCCGTGAGCCAGCGCCCCTCCGGGGACGTGCCTGAGCCAGCCGGGCAGCCTCCTGCTCGCGGTAGGCGAGCACTGTCACCCACTGACAACGGCGACTTCGGGGGCGTCTGAACACGTCCCTCAGGGTGGCAGGAGAGTCCCCTCGTGGCACACATTTGGTGACAACAGGGTGTCCCCACTGCTTGCCCTCCTGTTTTATTTAGAACTGGAGAGAGAGAATCCGGGCCTGGGAAACTGCAGCGGTTCCTCCCAAGCCCCCACTTAGTGCATTTAATTAATTAATTAATTATTTTTTTTAGATTTAGTACCATTAGGTCATCCCCTTTATAAATAATTTCTGGGAAAAAAATCTCTATTTTGTTATTTCTTAAGCATCTTTACGTTCGGTCTCAGAGCAACAAACGGCCCCATCCCTTCCTTCCAGCCCCTCTCAAAACTCCCGTTGCAAATGCCTCAATGCTGCAAAGCAAATCCCCCTCCCTTGCCCGCCACCCCCCTCTCTGGGGACAAAGAAAGGGCCCCATACTCTCACTGAGGCCTTGGGGCAAACCAGATACATCATCGCAGCCCAAGACGGGACCCATCAAAGGTGCCTGCTTCCAGCCGGCACAAACCTCTGCCTATTAACTCTTTCAAAGAGCATTTGTTGGCGTGTGAAAGCCGTCTGGGTTCATTGATAAAAAAAAAAGGTATTGTCTTTAGCGCTGCTGAATATATTAATGAGTTGTAACGGGAGGACGGTTGGTATTTGCAAAGGGCTACAGCTACCTTTCACCTACTTGTTGCCTTAAAAGATAAAATGATGTTCGGTGAAAGAGCTTTTGGGCAACCCAGCCAGAACACGCTTCATTTAAGACCCAGGCAGGATGTTGCTCTTCCTAAAGCCCCAAAGAGTTAAGCCGCAGTGGTCCTTACCCCGCGCCTTGCCCCCCTTCCCGTATTCTAATGCGTGGCCCCGCTCATTCAGACGACAGCCCGCGCATATGGGGCCGCGGGACAGCCCGCCTCCCGCAAGATTGTGTAGAGTCTCTGCTGAAATGTCCCTAAAATCACAATTTTGCAAACGCTCACGCTCAACTAGCCTGCGAGCATATCCCACGCATCTAAGCGTTTGCAGCCAGCGTGCCAACTGGGGTCCACTTTGTCTCTTCCCATCCAGGGACTCCCAGCCCGAGGTGAGAAAAACGAGGGAGGTTATTAAGAATTCTGACAAGGTAGGCTGAATAAATTGTGTTTTCTTTGTGAGCCTTAATCCGGTGTTGTATTGGCTTCTTGGACATGGCTAATTTATTTGGAATTTCATTCTGTTCCTGACAGCGTCCTTGACTAGCTGTTTGATCACCCCGAGCAAAGTTACATACCAGCTTTCAAGCGCGGGGACGGCAGCGGCATCATTTTTCTCAAGTGCGTGCTCGGCGGCTTTATGCCTGCAGCAGGGGCGCCGGCCGCGCCGGCCCTTGTTAGGCAGAGCAGCCGCGGCGCAGGGGTCTCCCTCAATGAGGAAGCCCTCCACTCCCGCCTGCGCGCCCCACTGCTCCTGATTTTAATCTGCTTTTGTGGCGCAGGAAGAAAGAAAATTAATTTTCGCCCGTCTGCGAGGAGGGAGCGTTTCGGTGGAAACCCGGTTTGAAATGCAAGTGCCGTCGATTCCGGCCGCCGGGCGTTGACATGCCGTGTTCTCGGGG
This sequence comes from Cheirogaleus medius, assembly GCA_008086735.1. NCBI lineage: Eukaryota > Metazoa > Chordata > Mammalia > Primates > Cheirogaleidae > Cheirogaleus > Cheirogaleus medius. The sequence continues at coordinate 635,338 of VBSM01000988.1, read as the reverse complement.
GCAGGAGACGGGCCACAGACCTTCCCGGGGAGTTCACCCAGGGTCCCCAGGGCCCCGACGGCTGTCCCACCGTCTCGCGTGCCACCTTGGCAGGGGCGGGAGCTGATGCTGGCTCTCTCACAACCCACATTTGCACGATGTTTGCTTTTTCTTTTTGTATGTCTTGCTTTTGCAAGAAGGAAAAAGAAAAAGCTAATGATGCTCAACAAGACCTCGACATTGCTGAGAATATCTTGCTCTGAGCACAGGTGCAGCAGTGGTTTTACAATGTTGGCAGAATCCGGTCTAATGAAAACACGCGCTTCCTTTAATTCGGCCTCCTGACCCCGGCGCGGGCGGCACATTCTTCTGGGGCCTTCCGGGTGCCTGGACGCCCCAGGGGGGTTGGCGAGCCCCGGGGTGAGGGTCTCAGCTTTGTCCACTGGGTCTTGCGAAGTCCAGCTACTCCTTGTGGCCCTTGAGCGGGGCTTGTCCCTGCAACGATCTCTCGTCCACGGCCCCGTTGTTCCCCTTTCACCGCCCAGGGCACCCCAGTGACGCCTTCACGGAGACCAGCTTATGGAACGGGCTCCTTGGGCCCCTCCCGGCGTGCCACCCGCGTGAGGGCTGGTCCTGGCTGGGGACCAGGCTCTGGTGGCGAGAACTGTGCCTGCTCGTAGCCTCCATCCACTTCGTGGCCTTCCCCACGGCCCTCAGCTGTGTGAGGGTTTCATCTGCCAAGCATTTCCTTAGGGGACGGTGAGCGAGGACGTGCCACTAGTCACTGCTTCAAGGCTTGGACATTTGGGTGTAGGAAGACACCTTGGCTGTTCGAGGTCCTGGAGACAATGCGCACCCCCCGATCCGGCCTCAGAGCCCCCGGGCTGGGAGCCTGCCCCGCTCAGCCCGTGGGTCGTGCAAACCCAGAGTCCCCATGTCCGAGTTAGGAGGTGGCCTGCCTGGGAGACGCGGCAGGCAGGGGGGCAGGACGCAGCGGGATCCAACCAGGAAGGGGGTGACTTCAGGTGCACCTCCATGTCCCGGGCGACCTTGAGGGGATTCTGGGGCTGTGTGGCCTTCTAGTTTGCCCCAGCCCAAGGCAGGGACTCCCCATCTCATCCCCCCACGGCCAGTCTCTGGCTACCTCTGTCTGCAGAGGAGGAAGACTCCAGACGCTTCAGCTCCCTGTGCGCTGGGTGGCCCCCAGCCCAGGACGTCCCTGGATTAGAGTCGAAGCGGGAGCTGGTGGCAGCCGCAGGGGCACAGGAGCCGGCGAAGGGGTCCAAGGGATCGGGGTGGGGCCTGGGTGTGTCCCCAACCCACCGTTGCTGCTGACCATGGGGTGACTTGGGGAGTTGCCTCCCTGAGAATGGGAGCATCGTGGTGCCCTGCCACGGAGCGGCGTGGGACTGAATGAGCGACGCGAGCCAGAGTGCCGGGCTGTCCGCTGTGCTTCTACCACTTTCTTACTTTCTCCCTGTGGGCACCGGCCTCCTTGTCCATCTCCCGTCCCTGCACCTGCATGGAGCAGCCCTTGCCGACCTCGTCCTTGGTGACTCCCAGAGCCCAGGGACGTCTGAGTGGGAAGGGGCCAGCCCTCCTTGGCTACAGAGAGTCACTTGTGTGTGGGTGCCATGTGACTGGGGACATGGTTGACTTTACGTGTCTGATTGCGTGCTTGGCAAACACGGAGAGTTTTGTTCAAGGCCACTGCGTCCCCACCTGCCCAGGTTGGGAGGAGGGGCCCTGCCTGGTGTGGCCTGAGCTGGTGGCGGGGCTTGGGCAGCTACCAGGTGCCTCGGCCTGGGCAGGCAGCTCCTGCTCCCTGAGGACACCTGGCCCGGAGACGGGGACCCCTCAGGTAAGCGAGATGCCTGCTGGGCAACCAGCCTCCCCTCCTCCCCCGAGTGCACGGCTGCCACGTCTCCAGGGACCCTCGCCCCAGATGCAGATGGGTTTGTCCAGGGATTAGACGGGACTTTCCTCAACATTCTGGAAGCCCTTACTGAGGAAATGCTCTAACTGATGATGGACTCTACCACTCTCCTGATGTCTCAATTCTCATGTTTGAAGTGACCTTCACGCCTCGGTGCATGGACAATAAGCCTAGAGCTAAACGTTCCCCAGAGTGGCATTCAGCAGCAGCACGGGGTGGCCTGGTGGCTCTCTCTGTGGACAGAGGCACACCCAGAGCAAAGAAGGACAAGGCACATTTTCAAGGTGTCCTTTGTCAGTCCAGGCGAGGCGTGAGCGTGGGGTGGTGCAGGTGAGAGCTAGGCAGTGTCTGGCACAGGGGTGTCGCCGTCACGAAACTCTCGAGCCGGCACCGTCGTCCTCGCTCACTTCCTGCCGTAGGGTGTGCTCCTGTCCGGGCCCTCGCATCTGCTCCTTACTTGGACTCCTCCGGAAAGGCTTTGCAGGGAGGACGCTCGATCTGCAGGTAAGGAGGAAGTCCGGGAACTGGCCTCAGGTGTCCAGTGGCTGGCCCAGAGCCCTGGAAGGGTCCCCATTGCTTTCTCTGCAGCTCAGGCTGGGCCATTTGCTGGTAAGAACATGGTCGGGCTCCCGGGACCCAGTGGCCAGAGACCTCTGTGCTCCCGCTGGGCCCACTGAGGTCCGTGTGGGCCCTGTGACATGGGACGCAGGGGTGCAGTTGGGAGGTGCGGGCTGTTTGCCTGTTCACCCCTGGGAAACTCGGCTGCGAGAGGCCAGAGCTGGAGTTGGGTGGGCAGTCTTAGAGGTCTGTGTGTGTGTGCATACGTGTGTGCATGTGTGCACGTGTGTTCGTGCGTGTGCATGGCAGGCAGAGACGGCCGGGCGGACGCTGTGACCTCAGAGCAAGTGCGGAGGCATTTCCTAGGGCCAGCATCCCCGGGACCAGGTGCTGCGCCCGGCCCTCCTCAACGCTTCACAGCAGGCGATATTTACCTCACTTTCCAGCCAGGAGCCCGAGGCCCTGAGAGGTTGAGCAACTTGCCTGAGGTCACTCAGCAAGTGCGAGGAGGACGCGCGGGGACCCTGCAGGGCACCCTGTCCAGCTCCGGGCCCTGGGTCCCGTCTACGGCCTCCTTGTCGGAGCTGGTGGGGCCGAGGGAGCTGGAGGAGGTGCTGGGGCCCATCGGCCCCCTCCCTAGAGCCTCGCACCTCCCCCGCCCCCGTTCCCGCCCTCGTGCTGCGGCTGTCACCGGCCCGGAGTCGGACTCTGGGCGGTGTGTGCGGCCCATGTGCTAATTGAGCCGTGTTTGGGGTCGCCTGTGGGCTCGGGGCTGACTGTTCTCATTTGCTCCCCTCCGTCCCTTTTCATCTGCACAGCCGCCCCCGCCCTCCCCCGCGCCCCCGCCGCCCCGGCCTGCTGCTGCTGCAGAGACCGCCGGGCCTGGGCCGCGCCGGCCTCCAGAAGTGATAGCTAATTGGGGAGAGAAAGGGCCCGATTGTCTGGCGGGCCGGAAGAGCCGCATGGGCCGCTGAAAGCCGGGAGGAGGCGGCCGCTGCGCCCAGCAGCTGCCGCAGGGGATGTTTGCAGATTACGTCAGCGCTGGCGAGCGGGGGCTCGGGGACAGCGCGGGGGGCGGGCTCCCGGCGGCCTCCCGCCCCCCAGGCCTCTGGACAATGCTGTCATTGTTGGCACAGAGAGTGGTTAATGCCGGATGAATGGTACACGGGCCTCTTGACCAAGGAGGCCGCTGGCCGTCCCCGATCTGTCCTCTCACATGCCGGGGAGGCCCCGGGCGGCGGTCTGACGGAGGCTGGCCGGCGCGGCGGCCCGGAGAGAACGGGGTCCGTCCTTAGGCCACTGGCCGGACTGAGTCCCGCACGGCAGCCCCTCGGCGGCTCCGGGCCTGGACTGCGGCTCCTGCACATCCGCGCGGCCTGCGCGGCCAGCACCTCAGCCATGGCCTCCGGGCCGGGGGACGGCGCGGGCCCCGACGTGCTCCTGGTGCTGCTGGTCCTCGTCCTGTTGGCGCGCTTCGTTCTGTGGTCCTGCCTCGGCACCTACCTCGACTACAGGCTGGCGCGGCGGCAGCCCCGGAAACCCAAGGAAGACTAGGCCTCGGGGGAAGCGGCCTCCACCTTGCTGTCCCGAAGCTGAGCTGTGCCTGGGGCTGGCGTCCCCGGGCTTGTGACCCCCGCGTCCCACCCACGGGGCGGAAGAGACAGACCAGAGGGACCCAGGATGGACAGTGCCCGCCCAGACTGACCAGGGCTGTCCTGTGAGCCAGCCGGCCACGTGGGGGCTGGAGGGGCCACCGCTGCTGGCCTGTCACCAGGCGCTGGGGCCTCCTGTCGAGGTGGGTGACCCTGAGGGAGGGTCTGGCTTTGAGCCTTTCTCTGCCTCTGACTCTACAAGTCTGTTTGCAGGAAGAGGCTGCGTGGGCCCCAGAGGGGTCGGGTGGAGGGGCCACGAGGACAGATGTGACCACATCACAAGCCGGCCCTGCCACCAAAGGCCACGCCCTGTCTCTGCTCACCTCTGTCAGTGCCAGCCCCTCCCGCCTCCCGAGGGACAGGATAAGTGTGTGTGGGCAGCTGTCTTGGTTCCCCGAGCAGACACTGGGAAGGCCCTCACGACAGACTTGTGAGACGCAGCTCAAGTCCCGCTCTGGCTGACCCTCCGCCAACTCTCCACCTGTCGGAACCTCAGTTTCCCCATCTCTAAAATGGGCCCAATAGTCCCCGTCTCCCTCACTCAGCAGGTTGTCTTGAGGGGCGGGTAAGGGTGAGGTAGGAAAGCCCCCTGCAACCTGCAAACAGCTACACAGGTGGAGCAGAGTTTGGTGTAGAAGCCACCAGTGCCCTGGCCACCTCCCATCACTCCACCCTCCGGCTTAACAAGCAGCATGTGGAAGCCCAGTGGTTTGCACCCTGGAGGCAGATTCGAATCCCCTGGGGAGATTCAGCAAACACTGACCTCCAGGCTCCAGCCTGTACTTCCTGCTGGGATCCTTCTGGCAGCTTCTGGGCCACAGTCAGGGTTAATGACCTCACGTGGGACCGTGTGATGGAAGGAACGACTTGTGGCAGCTCCAAGGAGAAGCATCGGCCCAGACGTGGTCCCTGGGGGCTGCGGCCTCGTGGCACGACAGAGTGCCATTCCCTGGAAGACTGTGGGAGTGTGAGGGATGCTCCTTAGGGACGTCCGAGTCCTCTGGACACGAACCTTGTGGAGCTGGGGGTTCCTGTGCATCCCCAAAGGACTTGGGGGCGTCGACTGAGAGCAGGGTGCTGGAGCCGCTGACCTGGGCAAGGGGACACGTGGGGGTGGGTGTGGAGCTGCCACCTCCAGGCATCCTGGCTGAATGGACCACAGGTGACAGCCGGGGATGGTCATCGCTGTTTCCGTGGCACTGATAAACTCACCTGTGCCGGGAAGACCTTTCCTTGCTCCCGCAGGACCTGCGCGGTCGGGTCTTGAGTTCAAGACAACCTCGAAGGCCGGGGAGCCGGTCGGCGGAGCAGCGAGCTTGTGGGGACTGGCCGTCCGCAGAGTCTCGACAGAGGGGTGGCGTCAGGGGACCAGCTGACGGTGACCCATATGAGGGCTCCTTCTTGTGGGTCGACCGTCAGGACGGTCTGTCTGCACAGGGGGCGGGCTCCTGGGCCCGGTTTGACGTGTCCTCTTGTGGTTGTGTCAGCCAGCGCCGAACACAGCTCAAGTCACATCCCTGTGCCAAGGACGGTCGCCCGGCGCGGCCCAGGGCTCTGCCCGAGCGCTCCTGCCTGATCACAGGGTGGAGCGACGTTCTTACGGGTCTCTGAGGGCAATATTGCCCACTTAAAAACACACTATCGTGCATGATTTTGTTGCTCTCTGTAAGGGAGAGAAACCATATTTGCTGTCAGGAACATGTACAAGGAGCGCGGTGGCCACCTGCTCTGTCTGCCCGCACGGTCCTGGTTTTAAAGCCGGAAGTCCCATGTCTGGGAAACCCCTGGGTCCTGGGCAAACGTGTCACCCAGGTGGGAGGAAGTCAGGCGTTCCTATGATATGCTAAGGTCTTGCCAGCGTGGAGCTGCAGGTGACTGTGTGTCCACGTGGGCGTGGGGACGGCACCTCCACACACACCCTGGGGCCCACCCCTTGGCCAGTGAGCCCGGATCCGGGGGCTCCTGGGGAGCTGCTGGCGGGGACACACCCGTCTACTGGGGTCGGGTAGAAGCCCGAGGCGGCCCCGTGAGAACACGGTGCCTAGAAAGACGGCGGAAGATGGGATTCCAAGCCACCCTTGTTTGACTCCCAATTTCAGTTAAATCGGCCAATCATTTCTTTTTTTTCTCAAGCCAGTTTACGTTGATTTCTGTTACCGACAAATTCTGACGACTGCATGCTGTCTGCGTCCGTCCCTGTGTCCGCAGCGCCAGCCTGTGACACGGTGCCTGGCCCAGGACAGGCACTCGAGCATGCGGCTGAGTGAGCCGGACGGAGGATGTGCCCTGGCCGGACAGCGGGCAGCAGCTCCCTTCAGCCACAAGTGACAAATACGTAGAGAAGCAGTGACTTGCAGGAGAGAGGCTTTTGTCCCCATTTCATTTTTCTTTTTTCATGTAGCAAGAAGTGTGGCAGGCGGCATTCCCCGGCTGCAGTGTGGCAGCTTCCTGACGTTTTCCAGGTCTCAGACCTTTCTGACCTGCCGTGGTTTGTATGTGGCTTTGGTCTTTATGGCTACAAGAAGGCTGCTGCTACTCCAGGCAGTGAATGTGTGTTCCAGGCAGGAAGAGAAAGGAAAGGGTGGTAGAGACAGAAAGCGATGCTCTCAGGAACACTTAGTTTTCCACCTCGCAAACCAGAATGAAGCCACATGACATCCCTACATGCACAGGAGGCTGGAAAATGGCAATGGTTAGCTGGGCTCGTTGCCACCCTGAGTGACGTCAGGTTTCTGTTATAAAGGAAGGCAGGCAGAATGGTGATTGGGTAAGCCACGGGTGGTCTCCGTCATTGGCTCCTTGGCCATTCTTTGCAACTGTGGTCTTTACCCTGGACACTATTTTGGGTATTTGAGTGTCTTTTGTGGCACCTCTTATGGCCTTCAGGAATAGCAGCTGTGCCAAGCTGTCTTTGGCCGCTTCAACCTGGAGTCAGAGGTTGGAGCTTTCCACGGCCCCCCACGGCCGCCTGGGTATTCCAGTGAGAAAGTCTAGGGCTGAGACAGACACTCCCTCTTAGACGCACGACATGCCCCTCTGCTCAGGGCCGGCAGTGACAGACACAAACTGTAGCACATGGAAGGTGGGCAACGAGGAGCTGATGGATAAATGAATGATGGTGACGGGCGGCAGACGCATAAATGGATAGTGCTGAGGCTGGCCTGTGTCCCCTCAAGTTCATATGCTGAAGCCCTAACCCCCGTACTGTGCGTGGCTGTATTGGAGGCAGGGCCTTTAAAGATGCATTAACATCTGCGAGCCAAGGAGAGAGGCCTCAGGAGGAAACAGCCCTGCCAACACTTTGACCTTGGACTTCTAGCCTCCAGCACTGTGAGCAAATAAATGTTTGCTGTTTAAGCCCCGAAGTCTGTGGTGCTTGTTACAGCAGCCTGGGCTGACTAAGACAGATGGAGAGATGCATTTAACTCCGCAAACATCCACTGAGTGCCTACAACACGCCAGGCACAAGGGCTGCGACGTTGACGAGGACAAAACACCAGCCTTCAGGTAGCTTGTCATCTATGGGATAAGACACGCCTAGAAACAGGTATTAGACCTGCACTAGTAGGCACATGTGGCTCCTGAGCAATAAAAATGTGGCCGCTGCAAATTGACGTATGCTGTAAATATAAAATACACAGTCATTATTGAAGCCTTGGTACGTGAAAGCAATGTAAAATATCATTAATAATGGTTTTATGTTGATTATGCATTGAAATTATATTTTGGACCCATTGGATTAAATAAAATATCGAGTTTAATTTCATTTGTTTCTTATAATGGGTTTTAACGTGACTTCTAGAAAATTTAAAATTCCATATGCAGCTCATATTATTTTTATACTGGACCATGATAAGGTAGCAAAAGGGCAGCGAGAGGTGGGTGGATGCATGATGTGTTGCAGGAACACAGAAGGAAGCTTCCTGGAGGAGAATCTCAAGTGATGATGTCTAGACTGCAAATCAGAACCCATGAGGTGCAGCTAAAGTAATTCTTGAAGGAAAATTCATAGCCCTATATACTTATATTAACAACTAAGAAAGAATGAAAACAGACGAATTAAGCTTATGACTCAATAAATCTAGAAAACACTAGAACAATAGAACAAAACTAAGGAAACATAAGGAAGAAATAAAGATAAGAAAGGAAATGAAATGAATGTATTAAAAAGTGATAGAATTAACAAATGTATCCTAGTGCTGGGTTTCTGAGGGGAAAAATGGAAAAGGACATCATTAGTCAATTCTATCATGAAAAGAGAAGAAAGTAAAAGTATATGGGGAAAACAGCCATAGAGACATTATAAGGCAAATAACCGCAGGGAACTGGCTCTGGTATATGTAAATGATTTTGAGACTTTGAAAACACAGAAAACATAATTCATAAAAAATTACTCCTAAAGAGAGGTAAAGTCTAAACAAATTGATTACCTTAAATAAATAGGAAGTTGTCAAAGTCTACCTGCCGTAAAGAAAGAAATAAAAGGCACCAGGCCCAGAGTGTTTTCTAGGAGGACCCTACTACACCAAAAATGAGCAGTAATTCACCACTGTTTAAACTGCTGGAGATCATAAAGGAAGAGACGTTTCTAAATCCCTTTTATGTACCAGGCATATCATCGATATCAAAATCCATCAGAGATAGCATGGAAAGAGAACACATACCTGTGTTACTTAGGAAAATTGATGCAAATATATTAAATCTCTGAATTAAGCAGCACATTAGGGGAATGAATCATTACAACCAAGTGGAGTGGGTTCCAGAAACATGGACGGTTGAATATTAGAAAGTCAACTAGAGGGCTGGGTGCGGTGGCTCACAGCTGTAATCCCAGCACTTTGGGAGGCCGATGCACACGGAAGGGTCGCTTGAGGCCAGGAGTTCGAGACCCAGCCTGGGCAACAGAATGAGACCCTATCTCTGTAAAAATAAGTAAATTAATTAAAAACATATTTGTCATTGAAAATCAATTAGAGAAGAGGAAGAAATTAGATGTATGAACACTAGGAAGGAAAAAAATCACTATTTACAGACAGATAGATGACTTTCTTGGAAAGTGGAAGAGAATCAATGGAAAGCAATCAGAAATGAGAATGGCATGTGGTCAAGTGGGTGGGCCCAGATCACTGCATAGAAACCATCCGCACGTCTACTGAGAGAGGTGACGGCACGAAAGGCCCCATTTATAAGAGCAATAGCAGAGAACAAAGCGTGGCTGGCTGTGGTGGGTGGTCCAGTTAGGACTCTCGGTGATTTCCGCTTGTCTGTGTTAGGGTGCGGTAGCCATGGGTGCCGTAGACGAGATGTATTACGGGCACGAGACTCCTACGGAGTTGGGGACGGTGGAGGAGCCCATGCAGGGCTGGTGTCCAGCCCGGAGGCCCCCATGACCTGCAGGGAAGCTGGTGCCTCTGCCATGTTCTGAGACTAGGAGACCTGCAACCTGGAGAAGCAGGAGGCAGAGCACAGCGGGAGGGGCTGTGGCCGGGACCCCTGGGGAGCCCGGTGCTCCACTTGGGCCTGCAGAGCACAAAAGCTGACCCTCCCCCCACTGCCTTCTGAGCCCTGGCTCTGGGGAATGTTGCTACCTTTCCCAGCTTAGCCAAGAAGACAGAGCAAAGCCACCACATTTTGGGGGGTGGAGGTGATGGAGGGATGCTTCCGTATAGGGTGGCTCTTTGTCCTGGGACTGAGGGATTTGCCTGGGATGAAGGGGTTCCCTGGAGCAGGGGACCTTCAGTGCTGAAAGCGGGAAGGTCCTGGGCACCCTGGGACGGTTGACTACCCTTTTTCTAGGCCCTTCTGTGTAGTAACAGATTAACCTGACCCAGGGAGAGGGCTGGCCTTTGCCCTCGGCTCCTGGGAGGGGATCTCTCGGCCTTGGGGACGTCCTGCCTGGGAAGGGTATCCTCGTTTACCTGCCATGATGGGCTTTGGGCCGTGCAGCATCCTCTCCATCTCTGGAAGGCTGGAGACTGGAGGTCAGTGCCGTGAGCCCACCGCGTCCAGGGGATCGAGCCCCAGCGAGAACTGAGGACACCGAGGCTCAGGGGATGCCCTGGGTGGCGGCACTCTGTGCATCTTGTCACAGCTCCCCCAGGAGAAGGGGACTGCAGTGCCCGCGCACGGAACTCCCCTGGACTCCACCCCGCCTGTCTCTTCCCGTGGCTGATTTTACTCTGTGTGCTTTCACTGACATAAACCATAAGTGTGACGATGACAGCGTCTGGTGACTCTGAGTCCTTCTAACAAGTTACTGAAACCGAGAATGAACTTGGGGACTGTCAGAAACGAGGTGATCTTGGGGACTGTTTCCAGTTCCGGGTCTTCCCTGAGCGCTGAGGAAGGGCACCGGGAAAGCGAGTCTGGCCCTGGCCACCCTGCCCCTTCCCCAGCGCGGCCTGCGGTGCCGGCTTCTTGTGTCCTGCCCGGAGCTGTTCCGCAGGCTTCCGAGCAGACACAAATGTCTTCTCCCACTGCCCCATCTCCCTACACTTGGTGGCTTGTTATGCGTCCTATTCTTAGTGTCCCATGTCAGTTTTTTGTGGATTTTCTAGGTCTCGTATAATGAGCATGTGTTGTTTAGGAGAAGAAATGAAGACGCAAGTAGCTGATCCACGCCACACAGCGCAGCACGCGGGCGCAGGGCTGCCGTCTCCTCTGTCGTCAGGTGTGGGGGTCTAGGTAAGCAGGGGCCGGGAAGGGGCTGGGGTGGGGGAGGG
>VBSM01000988.1:607239-624391 GCA_008086735.1 Cheirogaleus medius | reverse complement strand
GGGTCTCACTCTTGCTCAGGCTGGTCTTGAACTCCTGAGCTCAAACCATCTGCCGGCCTCGGCCTCCCGGAGTGCTAGGATTACAGGTGTGAGCCACTGTGCCTGGCCCTACCCTAGTTTTATTTAATGAAGGTGCCCAAGTGCAAGTGTAGCGATGCTGGCATGCTGTTATATTTGTTATGTTTTATTATTGGTTACCATTATGAATCTCTTCCTGTGCCTACTTTATAAATTATAATTAAAGTTTATCATAGGTATGTATGTGTACGAAAAAAATAGTATCTATAGGGTTTGGCATCCGCTGGGGGTCTTGGATGGGGGGACTCTGTGTTCATGGAGGCTGAGGTATGAGCCGTGGCCCGGGCCGCCGTGGGCTCAGGCTGCGGTGTGGCGGGAGAGGGCTTAGCAGAGCTCAGCGGGGAGTCCCCCAGTGAACTTGGTGACTGGTACCTCGTCTTACCTGGCAGATTCAGGAGGCAGGAAGCCGGCTGGTGCCACCAGGGCAGGAAGGAGAGAGAGGCGTGGCGGGGGTCCCTGTGCTGCCTGGGAGGTGTGGTCACGTGTGGTTGAGGCTCCCGCTTTCCCGTAGGGTCGGGTCCTTGTTCCCATCGTCCTTTCCGTAATAGACACCTGAGGTGGAGCTGAGCAAACAGCCGCCGGCCACAGCCGATTGATTCCCCAGCCCTCCTCACGGAGAGCGTGGCCGTGGGTGTGAGATACAGAGTTACATCTTGGAGACAGCCAGAGAGATGTGACACATCACCTACAGGAAAACCATGACACAAATGACAAAGGACTTCCCGTCGGAAGCCGTGGAGGCCAGAAGACTGTGGAATGACATCTTTAAAGCGCTGAACGAAAAACACTGTCAGCCTAGAATGCAGCAAAACCATCTGCAAGAAAGAAGATGAAATAAAGTCATTTTCAAATAAACAGCATTAGAGAATTTATCATCAGGAGACCTGCACTACGAGGAATTCTAGTGGAAATTCTGAGTGGAAGGGCCACGTGTGACCTTCAGGCCACATCCTTGAGATGGGGACCTTTCCCCACACGCCCCCTCTCCCTTGGGCTGGGACACAGCCAGTGAGAACAACACAGAGGAGGCCAACACCCCCCTCAAGGGGGTGCCATGCGCTAGAAAGAGCCCAGTTCCCTGGACAACCTCGTGGCACAGAGCCCCTGACCCGGCCCAGACAGCAGCCGTCATGGGAGAGAGATGAACTCTGTCTTGTTTGTGCCACCGTGTCGGGACCCTTTGTTAGGGCATCTTCGCACTCGCCGGCTAGCCCGGCAGGGACTGGTGACGGCCATGGGTCCGATGGAGACTGAGGAAGGAAGTGGGGCTTGAGCCATCTCGAGCAGACACCACTCCGGCAAGCAGCCTGCCAGGGTAAGACCCCCACGCCCTGTGGTTAGGATCTGCAGGGTAGAGGTTCAGGGGCGGGAAATGGCCATGTGAGGTCAGCTGGGAAATGCTTGCTCTTGTCAGGGCACTGTGCACATGCGGCCCCCAAAGACCCCACAGAGGTGGCCCGACAGAGTGCCAGCATCTTGCTCTCACCCCATGCCCTCCCGACCTCCTCTTCCTCCAAGCCCCCCATCGGGTGAACCTTCCCAAAGCCAGAGGGCAAAGGACTCTGGGAAAGTAGGTCCCCTTGGTGTGCGCACTGGCGGGGCAGGGGTAGCAGACCATCTGCACGGCCCATGACGGCTCGCTGCCTGCAGGCGGGGTCTGCTCAGGTGTTACCTGCTGGGACGCTTCCTTGACACCAAACCGCCCCCTCACCCTGCCCCCTGGCCTGGCTCGGTGCTCTCTGCGCACCTGCCTTACTTTTCATCGTAGAGCTTAGTGCCAGCTGCTGCCGCTTTACGTATTTATTTATTGCATTGTCCGGTTCTGTTTTTGACTTACCGCATGGTCTAGAATACAGGCCCATAGGGCAAGCCATTTGTCTGCCTTGTTCGCCGTCTTGCTCGCTTGGGAAGGGAGCCTGGCGCATAGTAGGTTCTCAGCCACCGTTTCTGGCTTCACTGAATCTCCCGAGGTGTCTCTTCTCTGGCTAAATGTCCCCAGTTCCTTCAGCCACTCCCTGGGACTTGGCTTCTGGCGGGTCCCTGTCCCGGCCCACTTCTCCTGGCCCAGCCCCTGGGCCAGGCTGGACTGATGGTGAGGATAGTGCCAAGGTGCCAGGGGCCAGGCCTTCCTGCCTCTAATCCGGTCCACCTGCCGTCAGCAGACACAGCCTTGACGTGGCTCCTCTGCGGCTGGTCACACTCTCGGTTCTGTTACTCCCTTGCATCTGCTCTTCACAAGCTCTCTTCAGGCAGGGGCTGGATCCCAGGGCTTCAGAGAGGTGCAGCAACTTGCCCGCGGCCTTCAGCTGGTCCCTGGGCATCTGGGCTGTGGGCCTGGGTGGTCTGACCAGGGAGGGCCCGCCTGCCTCCACCCCAGACACGCTGTCTTCCAGGCAAATGCCCAGTGCAGAGGGCCAAAGGCTTATGGGGACATTGAGCTCAGCCTCGAGGCTGCAGAGCGAGCGAGTTGCGGTGGGGGGAGGCGGGGCTGAGTGCCGTGTGCGGGGTGGGGCGGGGGAGGGTGGGTTTGGAGAACGGGGCAGCTGGAAGCGGGGATGCTCCTTTTCCGGATCTCGCCTGCTGTTGGAGAGATGAGCTCTTGCTGGCAGAGAAACATCTGTTTGCAGAGCCGTGTGTGGATGTCGCATGCATGCCGTGCCGTGTGTGGTGCGGGAGCGGCTGACTCCGCATTCCCTGTGTGTTTATTGCAAAATAGCCTCGTCCTGAGCATAACAGGAAAAGGTCCGCCCGCATTCCCACTCCCCTGACAAATCCACTGTCTGCGTTTTCGGGCTCCACTCCAGGCCGTGGGACTGTGCAGACGTGACTTTGAAGCCACAAAGAGCAATCGTGTTTGCTGCTTCATTTGTTCAGCATCGAGGATGACTACTAAGTACCAGCCTCCCCTGTATCAGGACATCTGCTCCTAAAACTAGTTTCCTAGATTTTCCTTTGGAGTTTTCACACCCACGTAAGTGTCTCTTACTAGCCAGGGCGTACCTTTGTGGCAATCAGCCCCCGAGTGTAGCAGCCTAATCTGATGCGTGTCTATCTCTGGTTCGTGACCACGCGGTGCGGGCTGGGTTGGCCTCTGCTCCACGAGGACCCAGCCCCCCCCCTCCTGGCGGCTCTGCCATCTCTTAGAGCCTTGGACCTCCACTGGACGGGGGGCGGAGTGAACAGAGAGAAAGCAAGCGCAGGCTGGACTGGAGGAGGCTTTCTTGGCGAGGCCTGGAGGTGGGGCACGCCATTTCTGTGACCTACCTGCCAGGGAGGCTGGGAGACGAGTCTAGCTGGGTGCCCAGGAAGCTGGGCAGCCAGGCTTGGTGATCACCTGGTCAGTGTCTACTGCAGTCCCCAAACAATGCACTCTTTACTTCTGAAAAACGGAGTGGGAAGCAGAAACCAAATTGTGCAAGGGAACGGCGATATTGTCGCCAATATCTGCAGCTCCCAGGAAAACGTAAAATGTAAAGGCACGCTGAAGGGAATCTCGGAGTCAGAGCCTCGTTCGCTGCCCTGAGTTTGCCAGAGTCTAAGGTCAGAAGCTTGCCAGTGGGCAGAGACATGAGTGAGCCCTGGGCTATCCGGTGGGGCTGACCTAGGGACAGGGCAGAAGGACGGCCAGAGAGTGCTCAGGAATGGGTCTCAGTGGAACAGTTCGGGGGTGAGGTGGGTGCTCTCTGTTGGTGGAGGCAGCTGAGCAGGAGAAAGGGCTCTGTCGGCCTCTGGTCACATAAACCAAGCAAAGGGAAGACTCTCACCCCATGCTCCATCCGCAGGTCAAAGGGGTGTGGTGGCAGCAATGCGATCCTGTCCTCCTGGAGTCTGTCTGGGACATCCTGTACCTCTCCCCGTGTTGGGTGAGCTACTCCCTGTGTCTCAGGTCTTCCTTTCTTGGGGGTAGCACAGACTTCAGCAGCTTCCTGTGCCTCGTAGGCAATTATTTTTGAGACCCTGCGTGTCTGCAGGGATCTCTCTTCCACCCGAATGCCTGCGGGACGTGGCTGGACGGAGAATTGCGGGTTAAAACATCATTTCCCTTAAAAGTTTGCGGCATTGCTCCACGGTTTCCTTGCTTCCAATGTCGCTGCTGAGAATGCTGAAGCTATTCTGATGACTGACCTTTTGTATACCATCTGCTTTTTCTCTCTGGAAGCTTGTAGAATCTTCTCTTTGTCCCAGGTGTGTTAAAATTTCTCAGCAATGTGCCAAGAGGTAGGTCTATATCTACTATGTTGGATACTCTGTGGGCCCTTTCGGTCTGAAACGCGCACCTTTCGGTGCTGGGAGCTACCATGGTCACGTCACTGGTGGACCCTTCCCTTCCGTTCTCTCGCGCACCCACCGCTCCCGTGCTCCGGGTGCCGGATGTTCTGCTCCGGTTCTCTAGCTTTATTCTTGCTGTTCCTGTTTCTCCTCCTCGTTCTTGTCATCCTGCTCCTCCTCTTCCTCCTTTCTTCCTCTCCCTTTCCCTCTCTCCCTCGTCCTCTCATCCTCCCTCCATTTCTTTTTTTCTGGAATATTTTCTCAACTTTATAACTCTTCTACTGAGTTTTTCACTTCAGCTGTGATTCTTACTTTAAATTTAGGAGTTTTTTAAAAAAATAAATCCTCTAAATGTTCCTTTTTGATAGCACCCTGTTCTTGTTCTTGGATGTGATGTCCTATCTCACTGAGGATATTGATGGCAGCTTATTGTTGTTGCTATAGTCATTAAGGATTTTTTTTTTTTGCCTAAAAAGTCTGTTTTCTCCCAGTCCTATGTTTGTATTGGTACTTTTGGTCTATACTTTTCATGTTAGAGGCTGTTTGCAGGTGTCTGCTAATACTTGCTGTCAACTCACTGCAGAGTAGGGGACCAAAGAGCTCGCTGGGAGTTCAAGAGCAGAGCACGACCGCCACACCCGTCACTGTGGGATGATGTGTCAACATCCTCAGGTCTTTCCTCTCGGGCTGATCAGGACTCGGAGGAAGGTCTTCCCTTGGCCCGCCTGGGGGAGAGATCTGGCCACTGGTGTCCTGGGTGCCAGGCGTGGGGAGGGCAGGGTGCAAAGGGTCACTTAATCTCCTCTCCCCATTCCTGAAAGGTCCCCAGGCCCTCGGCTGCGGCGGTGTCCCCCAGTGTACAAACTCTCAGTATTACCTCCTCTAGAAAACAAGCTTCTTCTGAAAGTTTCTATTGGTGACTCTGAGTATATCTGTTTATAGCAGTTAAAGTGTGATAGGTGAACTTCACATGTTAAAAGAGTTGTATAGCATCTGCTCAGAGAAGACTGTGTGCCGTGCAGACTGGTCAAGTGACGCAAAACCTGAGGTGCGTTCTCAGTGTCTCCTGAGCTAGGAAGAGTCTGCTCAGCACGCTTCTCCTCCTGCGGCCGACCTCGGCGGGCAGGCCCTGCTCTCAGTTCTTTATTTTCTTCTGCAATAGCATCATGTTTCTCTTTAATTTCTGCCAATTCTAGGCGAGGCAGCGCTATTTCTGCGTTTTCTGGAGTAGCAGATCCTGAGTGATGCTTTAAAGAACCCAAAGTGCTATCCGGTTGCTCCGGTCCCTCCTGTAAGGCCACCAAGCTTGGCGGGCGCGTCCAGCACCCCGACTTCTCCGTGTACCTCCAGCCCTGCTCCCGCTTGAGCCAGCGGCTTTGTAACAGGCCACAGTGACGATGACAGCGCTGCAGCTGGCACCCAAGACCACGCCTGGCTCAGAAAACGAATGTCTGGAGGAGGGCGGGCTCCCAGGGCTGGGCGTCGGGAAGGGGAGCTGGGGGCTGGCCGAATCCCACAAGCTTCTCCTCCTCCTCCTTGCGGCAGCCTTGGCACCTCGGGTCCCCGGGGCTTTTCAGAGGACGCTGCTGTGTAGGTAAGCTCTTCTCCACCCCCACCCGACCTTCCCCGCTGCCCTCAGTGGTGACTTCTCAAGTCAGGCTGCATCCTAGCTCGTCGCCTTCTGTCTGTCTGCCGATGTGTGGTTGTTGGAGCTGCTTCTCTGTTCTCACGTCCTGGTGGATGTGTGTCTTGAAAATCCCTTCGCCGTGGCTTTCACCGGGTGCCAGGAGAAAGCAGCGGTGGTTGACGAGGGTCCGTCAACGCCGCGAGGCACTGCGCTCCCTGGTTTCCCATTAGCGTCCCATGACATTACCTGGCTTCGTGACGACGACTTTAATAGCTGCCCAGTAAAGGGGCCCTTTCTTTGCAATGGCGTGTTTCCCGAGACGCTGGCAGGTGTGCCAAGGGGGAAAAAGGGCTCTGGCCTCGAGTAAGCTTGAGACGCTGTGAGATTTATAAGGGTAGCTGCAGGCCATTCCCAGGTCTGGAATTCCAACCATAATCAGTCCCAAGGCCAAGAATCCGGGCCTGGGTGTGTTCAGAGGCATGTGGCCCCCAGGCCCAGCGTGGAGAAGCAATTCTTGGCTGCACCTCTCACTCTTGGGGGGCAGTAACAAGGGCCCCCTCTGGCCCCACAGGCGAGTCCTCTGGTAGCTGCCGGCGCCACGGCCCTGCGGGTTCCTGGGAGCCCCGTTACCTGCGCCCCTCCCTTGCAATCCTTGCCCAACCCCCCAATGTCCCGCGTCCGTCACTGTCGGGTCCACTCTGAAGTCTCCAGACTCGTGGCCTAGGGCTCTCCCCACTAGAGCGGAAAACATTTTTTTTTAACCTTAAAGTATTTTAAAAATGGAAGCATAATTTACATACTGTGTGTAAAAGGCACAAATTTTAGAGTGTGTACCTCGATGTATATATGAATGTGACCATCACGTCAGAGATCAAGTCATAGAATTTTCTAGCATACCCTTGAGAGGTTCCCCCTAAGTGCCCCCCATCCCGGCAGGTAACCACCATCCCCATTTCCATCACCGTGGGTGGGATTGGCCTGTTTGTGAATTTCACGTAAGAGGAACATGCAGTATGTACTTTTTTCGTGCCTGGCTTTCCTATTAGCACGACACCCATGTTTTATGCACACGCGGTTCGTTCTTTTTGACCTCTGGGCAACGTTCCCCTGGGTGGTCATGCCAGTGTGTCCGTCCGTCCTGCTGTTCCCAGACGTCTTAGCTGTTCTGAGGTTTTGATTACTTTGAATCAGGCTGCTGTGAACACTTGTGTACAAGTGCTCGATGGCCGAGTGCACTGAGTTTTGTAGACTGTGCTCAGAAGCAGAGTTGCCGGGCGCTGGGTGAGCACGTGTCTATCTTTGTCAGAAGCTGCCTATGGTTTTCCCAGGTGGCTGTGCCACGTGCGGTCAGTCCCATGGGCAGCGTGTGGGCTCCGGTGGCTCCAGACCTTCTCCGGCACTTGGTCAGTCTTCACCCCTCTGGCGGTTGTGACGCGGCACCCACTGTGGTCACGATGTGTTTTAATTGGTTGTAAAATGTCTCTTGAACACCAGTCCCATAGAGAGTCTCCTGCCAGGCGTCAGGAACTTGGTGCTTCCTCCAGGAAGCCTTCCCTGACCCCAGGTTAGTGACTCCTCTGGGCTCCTGCAGCCGTTTGTGTTTCCCTCTGATCTGTGAACTATCATGGACTGAAACGAGTCTTAGGAACTGTTACGATCCACTTGTATAGCACAGGTCTGGAGCAGAAAAGGCACCCAAATAGCTATCTGTTGGGAGAAAAGAAAGAAGGAAGACAGGGAGGGAGGAGGGAGAGGGGGAAGGAGGAAGGGGAGGAAGGAGAGAAGAAAAGAGGCTAGAGAGGAAAGAAGAAGGAAAGGAAGGAGGAGAGGAGGAGAAAAGGAAGGTGGGGAGGGAGGAAAGGAAGGAGGGAAGGGGGCAGAAGAGGAGGATGGAGGGAAGGAAGGGCGGAGGCCTGCCGGGCCCTCCCGGCCACCTGTGCACACAGACACACGATCTCGTGGGAGCTGGTGCCCAGCACCGCTGTGTGTAAACAGAGCCTGCCCCTCTGGTGTGGCCCCTTCTTTCGACACTGGCCTTCGCCTCCCCGTGGAAACCCAAGATCCAGACTGGGACGGGGTTGGCAGATGTCTGTGAAAAGGGCCGTCTGCCTGTGCCGATAAGAATTCTCAGACAATGGGACGGCCTTGGCCCGGGATTCCCACCGGGCCAGAGACGCCGACAGACCCGGCTCCCTGCCTCTAGGAGCCGTCTCTGTGGGCCTGGCCCCGCCTGCCCCCAGGTCTCCTCGGCACCAGCTCCTGCTTGTCCGACCCCCTTGCCGGCGAGCAGGTGATCAGCGCTCCCTGCGCCGCGCACTTGCTGTGGGCCCGCCACGGGGCTAGGGGCTGAGTCACGTGGTCCCTGCCTCCTCACCCTTGTGACAGCCGAGTGTGATGGTCTCCTCGAGTGGCTGCCTGGAAAGAAGGAGACACCGAAGCCACGGAGGTCAAAGGCGTGGCCTCAGCCGCCATTGGGGACCAGGCGTGACTCCTGTTCTGAGGCCGTGCAGAAGGCAGGCTCGTGCACCTGCACAGCACGCGGCACCCCAAGGAGAGCCCACGCCCGGTCCCCCAGGTGCACATCGTGTCGTTGGACGCCGATTCTCCGAGGGCCGCCCTCCCTCCTGGAGACGGGAGGGGAATGCCGACGTATTGCGAGCCTCAAGGACCGACTCATCCGATCTTCGTATCTGCTGCCGTGGTGTCACGATCGTCACCCCCGGTGCAGATGCGAGTGCGGCCAGCTGTCTTTCCGGGCCACAGGAGGCTGAAGTGTGTGGAGCCGGGTCTGCCTGGCGCCACGTTCCTGGCCTCCTCCCCGCCGCGTCCGGACCTGCGGGAAACGTCTCTTCCTTGGGAAGCAGGAGAGGTGGGAAGATTCCAGGGGCTTCTGTCTTCTCCCTTCTTGCCGCCCCCACCCCCCCCCACCTGTGTGCACGTTCCCTGCCGGGCCCGGACCAGATTCAGTCTACGACCAAGTGCCACCCAGCTCCTGCGAGCTCCCTGGCTGTGGCCGCTCACGAGGCCATAACTCCAAGTCTCAGTGGCTCGGGGGCTGCTTCTTTCCAGCGATATATTCGTGAGGCCCTGCCGACACCCTCCCCTCCCTCTGCCTCTCCCAGCAGCTGTGAACGCCCACCCACAGGCTTGGGACAGAGTCACATGGAATTCAGGAAGGACACGCATCCTGTCTCCCTCTGGTGCGATTTTCTCCAAGTGCCTTTCCCGAAACTCCCCTCGCCCACCCCTCGAGGAGGACCACCAAGTCTCATGGTCAGCAGCAAAAGCGCACACACGGTTGGAGGAAAGGGAAGCTGTAATTCCCGTGTCACCACTGAACCAGTTTTAGAAAGTGAGGGTGAAATGGAAAGGTTTGGTCTCACCAGTACCCTCCCTGTATCAGTCAGCTATTCCACAACGACGCCGTGTAACAAACCATCTCAAACTCAGGGGCATGAGACAACCATGATTTATTTCTTGCTCGTGTCTGTTTGGCTGGGGCGGCCCTGCTGCAGGGACGGGTCTGTGGGGTGGCTGGGGTTTGGCTGATCTGGGCCGAGACGTGGTCCTCGTGTCTCCTCACCCCAGGGCCAGCAGGCTCCCTGGGTGTGATCCTCTCATGGCCCTGGTTGAAGCCCAGTTGCAAAAGCCTCTTTCACATCTTGTCTGTCTCTGTCAGCTAACTCATCTTGCTCAATGTGAGCCCCGTGGCCAAGCCCTGCCCGTGAAACTGTAAAGTCACATGGCAAGTGCCACAGACTCGGGCAGCATGCCGCTGTCTGGGCTTTCCAAGGGCTTGTGCTGAACACCGCTCTGGTTAAAGTGTGCTTGTCAGTGGGGACAGACAGGATTGGCCTTGGGAGCTGGAAATGGCGGATCTGAGTTCAGGCCCAGCATGGCCACGTACAAGCCGTGGGACCCTGGGCACAGCTTGTCTGAGCCACAGTTTCCTCATGCGTAGAGCAGGGGTGGTGTTAGTCTACACCCAAGCTGGTGGTGAGAATCGGACAAGGAGGACAGCCCAAAGCGGAGTGCCTGCCGCTGTGCTCACTCCGCAGTGGCGAGTGTCATATGTCTCTGCGGGAAGCGTGCAATCAGTGGTGACGTCCTCTGGACGTGAGTGCCCAGGAGGAGCGGGGACCCCTGGCCTTGCTGTTCAACGTGGGCAGGGAGGAGCCATACAGCTGGAGAAGGTCCTGCCTCTTGGCAGTTCCAGGACCAAGGATCCCCTTGCGACCGCAGGGGAGAAATGTGCTAACTACCCCAGAGGGGCTGGGAGCTGTCACGGACCTCACTTTCCTCCCCCTGGGCCCCTCAGAGCCACCTCCCCCCACCACCGTGTGGGCGCCACACTGGGCTGAGGAAGGCAGGTGCTTACGGGGGTCTCGGTGATGCCGACGCCGACCTCCGTGGTGGGCGAAGTTTGTGTCTCAGGTGTGACTTGGAGGTGGCTGGGGGACATGGACAGGTCCACCCAAATCTGTGTCCAGAGTCGCTCTGTCTCTGTGGGGAGGCCACGGTCCTCTTGAGAACCCGAGGGAAATGGTTGGACTTTCATCCTCCGGCAGAACAAGCAGGCGTGGGATCTGGTGTGTATGACTTCAAGCAGTTCATACCCTCCCTGAGGCCCATTAACCCTCGAGAGATGCAGAGCCCTGTCTGGGGACACATCCGAGGACACAGGCGTTGGCTGGGAGGGCTCCCGCCGGCCACAGTGGGCAGCTGAGTGAAGTGACAAGCAGTGCCCGTGATGGACTACAGCCGAGGACAGAAGCACGAGTCCGGGAGTCCGTAATGACCATGAATTAGCAGGTAGATACCTAAGTAAACAGTGGGGAAGAGAAAGCCCTTCTTTAGCTCGGAAGGCCAACCGACACGCATAGGAAGAATGGCGGAATTAGGAAGTACCAGTTTTGCAACAATCGAGTAATGATTTAGGCAAGAATCATGGCCGTCAATGGACGTGAAGTCACTGAGTAAAAGTTGAAGCAGGAACGGGTTATTCAGGTCGTCTCAAAGGATCTTCGCGCAGACGACTTATTACTTCCAAAGGGAAAGATGCAACTTTACAGCGGAAAACAGCACCTAGCCAGTGGGCGAAGTGGCCTCCCGCACACCGGGACCAGCTGATGCCTCCTGCTGGGCCGCGCAGAGAAGGACACAGCGCGGTTCCACGCGTCATCCCCACCAAGACTCACAACCGACGTCTAACCGCAGGAAAACGTCAGCCGGACGCAGACCGAGGAACAACCTGCAAAATGACTCACTTGCCCTTTTCAAAGTGCTAATGCCGTGAAGCCAAAGAAAGAGCTAAAGAATTGCAATGATTGATTTTACTCTGGGACGACGTGCTCTAAAGAATATTATTGGGACGATTGGAAAAATTGAGTAGGGACTATACGTTAGGTAATAACATTGTTTCAATGATAAATATTCTGAATTTACCATGTTTCCCCAAAAATAAGACCTACCCATAAAATAAGCCCTAGCAGGATTTCTAAGCATTTGCGCAATATAAGCCCTACGCCGAAAATAAGACCTAGTGATGGGTGTGGCTACGCAGCGTATCTGCACAACCCATGCATTTCCTCCGGGAGCGGTAAAGAAGACGAGCAGCCCTTCTCATCTGCCCCATGAGAGCTCTATTGCTTGACATGGGAGATTGGGGCCAATGGTTCTAAAGGAAATAGAGTCGCAAGAAATTCAGGATGGAATTCGGGGTTTGGAGAGTTATGATGATGTTCTAGAAGAAGACGACTTAACTATATTTGAATAAATGCAGATTGTTGTACCATACTTAAAAAAAATAACACATCCCCTGAAAATAAGCCCTAGGATGTCTTCTTGAGGAAAAATAAATATAAGACCCTGTCTTATTTTCGGGGAAACACGGTAGTAATTGTACCAGGGTTATGTAAGAAAATGTTTCTTTTTTTTCTTAAGAAGATGCACACTGGAACATTTAGAGGTTGCTATGGGCCGAATTTCCTCCCCTGCCCCCTGCAAAGTCATATGTTGAAGCCCCCAATTCACCTTGATGGTGTTTGGAGGTAGGGCCTTGGGGAGGTGATTAGGGTCAAACGAGGTCACGAGGGTGGGGCCCATGATGGGGTTAGTGCCCTCATGAGAAGATGAGGAGAGACACCAGACAAAGCTTATTCTCTGTCTCTCTGCACCACTTGACGAGACAGCAGGAAGGCAGCCATCTGTAAACCAGGAAGGGAGCCCTCACCAGAAACCGGACCAGCTGGCACCTTGATCTGGGGCGTCCCAGTCTGCAGAACTGGGAGAAATATTTATTTTTTTATTTTTTTGAGACAGAGTCTCACTCTGTTGCCCAGGCTAGAGTGAGTGCCGTAGCATCAGCCTGGCTCACAGCAACCTCAAACTCCTGGGCTCAAGCAATCCTTCTGCCTCAGCCTCCCGAGTAGCTGGGACTACAGGCATGCACCACCATGCCCGGCTCATTTTTTATCTATATTTTTAGTTGGCCAATTAATTTATTTCTATTTTAGTGGAGACGGGGTCTCACTCTTGATCAGGCTGGTTTTGAACTCCTGCCCTTGAGCAATCCACCCGCCTCGGCCTCCCAGAGTGCTAGGATTACAGGCGTGAGCCACCGCGCCCGGCCCAGAACTGGGAGCAATAAGCGTCTGTTGTTTGAGCTGCCCGCTCTGTGGTGTCTTGCTGTGATAGCCCAGGCCGGCTAAGCCAGGGTAGAGAGGCATGTTGTCTGCACCTCGCTCCATGGTGGTTTAGAAAAGCAAACGCGTGTACGTAAAGAAAGACTGAGAGTGAAAACGCAAATCGGCAAATCGATGTTGATGGTTGGCGACTCTAAGTGGGGGGGTATGTGGGTGTTATTTGTATTATTTGTACAACTCTTCTGTAGGGTTGAAATCATTTAAAAATAAGCCATTGAGCCAGAAAGAATTTCTGCTCTGTACGGAAACAAGAAAAATCCAAACCGCGACACAGGCTCAGGAGCGGCTGGGCGCGAGGACAGTCTGAGCAGGGTGGGGGAGGGTGGGGTTGGTGGGACGTGCTCAGGAACCTGACGGATGGGACATCACGGCAGGCTGAGTTCCTGGATGCATGAGGTCTTGGGAACGGGCTATAGACTTTTCCCAAAGTATATTCCCCGGATCCCTTATAGATAGATTCTCTACACAGAGAGGTTCTCTGGGCAGGTAAGTTTGAGAAAGGCTGCATGTGCTGTCCCTGTCCTGGACATTGACACGGTATTTTACTAAAGCGTATTTATTTTAAGTCTCCAAGGAGTTCTTTTCAGGAACCATAGTAACTTTATACAGTGAGGTGGAGAATTCCTGCGAGAGGCGTACCTGGCGGGTTAGACACGATGGCTCCCCGGGGCCGTGCCTGCCTCTCTTTGTGGAGCCAGGGGACAAGGGGCACAGCCAGCCACAGGACCAGTTCTGGGGCCACGTCCAGAAGACAGGCAGGCCGAGGAAAGCAATGGTCCTGCCTTTTAGAGACGTCGAGAAGGTGAGATAGGGAACACCAGGCATGCTCGCCGGCCAGGGCTTGGGTGTCCTGATGGCCGGAGAGGAGCTGGGCCCTTCCCTTTGCCTTCTGTCTGCTCAGGGGCCACCCTGCCAGCAGGACAGGCTCTGGGGGGACTCTGGGCTTGATGGAGCCGTGTTCTTTATCCGCCAAGCCCGACACCTCATGGCTGTCCCCCAATACACGGGGCCCTTTCTGCCACTCTGCTTGGACCTTTCTCCTGTCCTTTGGCTACCTGTGCCAAGTCCCATCATGCCCCCAGCCCTCTCTGTCATGGGGGCCTTGGCGTCGTTCTGCGTGGTCCACAGTGCTCCTGACAGACGCCCAGCCGCGGCATGGTCAGTGGCCGCTGGCGTGGGGGCGTCACCCCGCCGCGCAGCCCTTACACGGAAGACCCACAGCACTGCACACATTTTGGGTCCTTCCCATTTCCTCATGAGACCCCATCACAGACACACCCAAAAGATGTAGGTGCCCACAGGGGACATCCGGCGACGCTCTCGGCTTGTTCTTAAACAGCATTGAGCTGCCACCTGGCTCTTCAGTCCGCCTTGCTGCCCGGGGGCCAGTGTGCCCGGTCCCTTCACTCAACTGAGACCTCAGATTTCAAGCCATGTGCTGGCTCTTAATTGGCAGAGGGTAAATTTTTTTCAAACCTTTCACACGTCGGCCCTGCTGCACGTACAGCCGCGAGGAGACGGGTGAGAGAGGAGCTGGCGCGGCCGGGCGGCCGTCCTCTGAGGGCGTCTCCCGGCACAGGCCGGCGGCGAGGCTGGTGTGGCGCTATCGGTGGGCTCATCGCACATCACCGACCACGCCGGGGACACATTAAGCCATCCGCGATGTCCTGCAACATTTCAACCTTGGGGAGTTTGATGATTTCATCTCAAATCCCTGCATTTTTGCAGGAATCGGCTGGTAAACTCGTGCGTCTAAATACGTCTTCCCTTTTATCTTTCGCTCTGATAGCCAGGATCTCCCCAAATTGCCTTTATTCGTGGATGAAATAGACCATTTCCCCCTTTTAACAGTAAACAGTGTTTGCTAAGAAATGAAGTATTTTCAGCTATGAATTCCAGCTATTTCCCATTTTCCTCCACCTAATCGAATGAGCAGACGGGTTATCTGCGTGCCTGGCAGAGTGGATGCCACTCCGAAGTCTCATCGATGCCAAATGCATTTTGCTCCTTTAATGTTTTCTGATCATTTCCAGAGCTTCTGTGGCTGTGAGGGGCCCGTGGGTCACAGGTGACTCTTCTCCATAACATATTCTTGTCCTCACGGTGGCGAGTGTCACCGACAGGCCGGTGGCCCTTTCTGTAGGAAGTTGCATCCCAGTTGCTGCAGACCAGAAAGCAAACGTCTTCTTGACGCCGAGGTCTGGCCTGGACTTTGCCCCCTGGGGGTGCATCGTCCACCACTTATTGTCTCAAATTTCCGACCCCGCGCTGGATCCCGACTGCGGGCGGTATCGTTCTCTGAGTCTGCGCTGACCCAGCTGTGCGCGGGTGAATTATTGATGAGAAACCCCGTGGCTGCCCACAGGGTGCCCCAGGGCCGCGGCGCGCTCCGGGCCAACCTGCAGCATTCGGAGGGGAGAGGGTCGAGTTCACACAGACTTCTGTTTTGTCCTGGGCTGCGAAAAATTATTGTCACTCAGAAACAGCCACAGCCAAGGGCAGCACTGGTGAAGGACAGAGGCCGGGGCAGCACTGTGGCACGAGAGGGGACGGGGGGAGCCCACGGACGGTGGGTTCTGGCGCCCAGCGGGGCCGCTGCTGCTTGGGTTTCACTCCGTGTCGCGGCTCTGCTTTTGTTTCGATTTCTCACTCGAGGGAGAACCTGTGATTTTTATGCCACTGCAGGACAAAGGGGACCTTGACCAGAGTCTTGTAACTTACGGGGCTGACGGAAAGTGCTTGTGATGGTTTCGTCCTGTATACAGCGCGCGGCTGAGGGTGGGAGAAGGGTCTTCTCTGTGACGTGGTGGCGAGGTGGGGGGTAACAAGAGCTGCTCTCTGCCTCCTGCTCGTCTGAGCTGGCCCGGGGAGTCCTTCTCTCACGGGGGTTCAGCCCGAGGCTCACGCGTCAGGGTCCCCGCCCCGAGGGACCAGCGATGCTCTCACATGGCTGTGCACACTTCTTTATGTTTGGCAAAGGAAGATATTTCAGTGGCTGGGACGGCGGCTGTCTCCTCCCTCTCTGAGTTGGGGGCAGGGGAGGAGCTGGGGGAGTCCTGCCTTGACAGGGGCCAGGTAAGGGAGGTGGGTTTGGGGGATGTGTTGGTGGGTTCTGGTCATTTCCGTAGAGAGCTGAGCTCGTGGAGGGCCAGACGAATGGCCCCCACTGGGACGACTGCCCTGTGTAGTCACATAAAGGGTGTTGCCGCGGCGGGGAAGCATCTCGCGGCTCCTGGCACGGGATGTGTGGGCGGCGCAGGGAAGTGACGTCTGGCATGTGCAGAGCCAGAGGTCGGCTGTAGCAAAGTCACCCCGTCGCCAGAGGTGCGGCGTCGTGAGCGGGCAAGTCAGTTCTAAACATACTCCGTAAGGCAGGGGATATGATTATAAACATATCGTACTGCCATCTGTGCATTTCTTTCTTTTTTTTTTATTTTGTTGGGAATCATGGCAAAATAAAACTCGGCAGGATTCCTGGATTTGCAGGGCACAATGCTACAAACACTTCCTGTCCGTGTGAATAAAACCTTCTCGTGCATCTCAAGGGACCAGATCGCGTCTTAGAGTGAGTGTCGCATCTCGTCCTGACACAACCTGTGGGTTCGAGGCAACAGAGAACACAAAACTGCCCCATTTCGACAAAATGGCTTGAAGACACAGGGATAGAACATCGATACAACATATCTGCCAATAATTCAATGTCTTGTGTAGAAGAGTGATTTGATTTTGTGACTATGTAGCTCAACACAACATAGCGACAAGTGAAAAGACGTATTTAAATTGCTTTTGCACGTGCCGCAATTTCGCATCGCCTCAGTATGCTTTTCAGAATGATTGATTATTTCAAAATTAAAAGTGATGAGAAGGTGTGCGTGTCCCTGTAGAAGCCAAAAGCACTCGCGGAGAGGAGGAAGGCTGACGGAGCCTTTAGAATATCCAAATTCCTCTCCACATATCATGCTAGAAAGTCAAACCGACAGTCAAAATCATGAAAGAGACTCTTTTTAACTCATCAATAATAACAAATTTCAATTACCCATGCTGAATCAAAATGGAATTATCTTTCAATTCTCTTTGCAGGAAAAAAGGACAATTATGAAAGTATTGTCACGTCAAGAGGTGATAAAACAGTGTGCAACCCCAAAACAGAGAAAAACGGGCTGGCAGGGAAGAAATAAAAGCATCTCTACCTTCCTATGTTTGTGGGGTTTGTGATATTCGTGAACTTTGTAACAGTTGAATTGGGATCCCCTGCTAATAATTCATACTGGTGTCTAGTTTTGTATTAATAGTTGTAATTTTGTCTTATTTATTTATTTAGAGACAGAATCTCACTCTATTGCCCAGGCTAGAGTGCCGTGGCGTCAGCCTAGCTCATAGCAACCTCAGACTACTGGGCTCAAGCGATCCTTCTGCCTCAGCCGGAGTAGCTGGGACTACAGGCATGCGCCACCATGCCCGGCTAATTTTTTCT
>VBSM01000988.1:566207-600966 GCA_008086735.1 Cheirogaleus medius | reverse complement strand
GTGGTGATAGTTATGATAGTGATGGTTATGATGGTGATGGTTATGATGGTGATGATGGTGGTGATGATGAAGGTGATGATGGCAATGGTGGTGATAGTGATGGTGGTGGTGATGGTAATGATGGTGGTGATGGTGGTGATAGTTATGATAGTGATGGTTATGATGGTGATGGTTATGATGGTGATGGTGGTGATGGTGATGATGGTGGTGATGATGAAGGTGATGGTGGTGATGGTGGTGATGGTGATGGTGGTGGTGATGGTGGTGATGGTGGTGATGGTGATGATGAAATGAGTGCTTGTTATATGCTACGATCTGCCCTAGCCATGGGGATACCACAGTGAGGAAGACAAATGTGGCTCCTGCTTTCCCAGGAATCAGCACTGATGACCGCCCTAGCCAGTGAGCAGTAAACTGATTAGTGTATAAAATAATGTTGCAAAGCTAGCAGCTAGAGTCACGTGATGGGTGTGGCACCTCCTCAGGCCCCTTGGAGGAGGTGACATTTGGATGGGGAGGGAGCCCGCATCATGGGGGCAGGCATTAAAGATGGCCTCTCTCGTGCCTCTGTCCCGTCTCTGCCCTTTCTGGCTACATTTTGGGGATCCTGAATCTGTGCCACTCTGGTTTACCAGATTTGAAATCTTGGGCTGGTTGTGTCCCCTCCCTGGGACTCTGTGGTCCCATCTGTAAGGTGTGTGTGGGGAATGCAGCCAGACACCCTCTTGGCCCCCTCCCCTCTGGGCTCTTCGGCCCTGTGCTGGCGGCCTCGCCCGCTGTGGAGAAACTGACGCTAACCAGTCGGTGCGAGGGGCCTCTCCGGGTCAGGGCCCCCGGGAGGGTTGAACAGTTCACTTCACAGTGGGTCTCTGTGGCTTACCTGGATGGAGCTGGCTCCAGGAGCAATTTCCCCTGGATGAAACAATCTTTGGAATCTACCGTATATCATTCGCCATGACGTCTTCTGTTTGAACAGCGGCCGCCGGCGCAGGGTGAGCGCGGAGGCCGCGTCTGGGAGGAGGCCCCGCGTCCCAGCCCCCTGCCCCGGCCCCACGGAAGGCCCCACTTGGGGGAAAGCAGGCATATGGAACCCATTTGGGAAATTCTTTCTGCATAAACCACTTTTTCCAGGTAAGACACATGCCCATATTGACTGTGAAAGATGAAATAGCTCGCGCGCTTTGCCGGCTACATTTTTATGGATCTTAATTAAACACATGGCCTCCCCGGGTTGGGAAATTGGACACTCTTTGAGCGGCCCCTTCTTAAGAGGTGGTGTTGGCCCAGGGGAGGCCAATTATAACCTCCCGTCCTCCCACCTCCCAGGACCTCACAGACCCTCCAAGCGCTTGGAAAATGTGCGCTCGACAGAGGGGCTTTGATTCCGCACGCCTGGACAGCGTTAGGCCTGTTTCCAGGCCCGAGGCGAGCGGTGGTCAGAGTCCCAGGCGGCCGGCGGGGAGGCCTTGGAGACCAGGGTTTTCAAACTTCATTGAGCATCAGACCTCTCCTTTCATGCCCAATCACACGCCGGCCTCCGATGGAAACCAGATGAGACGGCGGGGGCTGGGGGAGGGGCGGCGGGGGAGGGGACACGTGGCCCCCTGCTCACCCCCGGCCCGTGCTAGCGGTGGGGTAACAGTGAGGACAGCCGCCGCCACCTAGATGCTCAGTGGCTTTTGAACGCCTGCCTGGTTCGTTATGTTCATTATTCCATTGAACAGGCACGAGGCCAAGCGAGGTAGGTGTGTTGCTGGTGCCATTTCATAGGCACCAAGGGGCAGAGGGACGTGCCCAGGGCTGCCCGGCCAGGACGTGGGGAGTGGCAGTGTTTGAGCCCCAGAAACCTGCGTGCTCGGTCACCCTCCTGGGCCAGGACAGAGAAGCAGCCCCCTGGGCCAAGCTTCTCTCGGTGGTGCTCCTGGTGTCCCGGGCCCCGGTGGTTCCTATCTGTGTGGTGGGCTCCATGGCACAGTCCCCGTCCTGTGTCCAGCAGTGGCCTGGGCCCCTGATGCCCTCAGGTCCACAGAGCCCTCAGACCCAGGGGTCCTCCCCCAACAGCTGGATCTGTGGGCCGGACTGCATGGGGCGGGCGGAACATGCTCTCAGTCGGTGATGCGAGCACGCGTGTTCCAGGCCCCCCGCTTCCCCCTGATTTCTTGGGGATGGCTTTGGTTTGAGAAGAAGGTGTCTTTGCTTTGGTCCTTTTTATACTTTAGGTTTCTACCTTTAGGGAAACATTTCATTTCATTTTCATTTCAGGGAAAATGTTCAGTGATCAAAAAAAGTGTGCCATCCCCAGGGCTTGTCCTTGATGCTCCAGCCGCGGCTCCAGACGCCCCAACCAAGCCAAGGGGCACTTTGCAGGGTCAGGCGGATGGAGGTGTAATTCGCGCACAGTAAAATCCATTTGTTTTTAGGTGTGCTCTTCGATGAATTTCGACAAATGCAAGTCATCACCTGGCCTCCCTCATGTCAAGATACAGAATACGTCCTTCACCCCTAAGGCTCCCTCGTGTCCCCTCCCGCCCCAGCCTGGCAACCCTGCATCTGTGTTCTGTCCCCATAGCTCTGCCTTCCCTAGAATGTCACAGCAATGGAGCCAAACCGTTCGGCAGGCTCCTGAGCCCAGCGTCTCCCACTTGCCTTATGCCTTCAACCTCCACCTGTATGGACAGGGACGTCGCTGGCACCTTGCAGCCTGGGTGGCCTCAGGGAGGCCAGAGCCGGGCTGACCCTGGGCACCCTGAGCAGCCGAGCCTGCTCGCAGGTGGAGCAATGCTTCTGCTGGGCGACCTCGTTAACTTGGGGCGATGGTCAGTGCTGACGGCAGGTGACGGTCATTTAGGTTCGTGCTCAGGACCGCCTGTCGCAGAGACCCGCCCAGAGAGTCCAACAGGAAGTCTGGGGGAAGGTGGCTGCAGGTCTGGGTAACCCAAGTGCTCAGGATCGGGTGGACTCCTCGGCTGCAAGCCGGTAGCAGCCTCTTCTAGCATTGTGTCCCTGGAGCACGGTGTCCAAGGGGTCGCAGGGCACCCCCCGTGGCGCTGCCCCTTGCTGGTGAGAGCTCCTCTTGCAGTGCCCGCCTCGCCAGTCTCCCTGCGTCGCGCGGGCCAGGCTGTGTCGCACGCTCACGTCTGACCCCGTCACTGGCAACAGAAGGGAATGGCCGTGCTCTGTGCTGGGAGGGGCTCATGGTGCACAGAGCGGACAACACCGGGACAAAATGGGGCTCTCCTGGCGAGGAAGGGAGGAGGTGCCAGGGGTGGGTACCAGCAGGGTCTGCTGGGTGATGTGTGTGAGTCTGACTGAGGGGCCCTCAGGACACCAAGGGCCTGGGCAGGGTGAGCTGTCAGGGAAATAGGCTGTCACCATGCCTAGGTGACTGTGGGCCTTTCCCACAGTTTAGATGGGATGAGCCTTATCTCTGTTCTTATCACGTCCCCTAAGAGAGGGGGCACAAATGAATAATTTTTGACCTTTGCATGCTTGCCATCCATTCTCCCATCCTTTCATCCGTCCATCCATCCATCCATCCATCCATCCATCTCTCCTTCCATCCATGCAACTCTCTGTCCTTCCATCCATCCATTCATCTTTATATTCCTCCATCCATCTCTCCTTCCATCCATGCATCTCTCCATCCATCCCTCTCCCTCCCCCTCCCTCCCTCCCTCCCACCCTCCATCATCCATCCATTTGTCCATCATCCATCTCTCCATCCAGCCATCCATCCCCTCGCCCCTCCTCTTCCCCATCCCTTCCTCCAAGTAACACCTGAGTCCTTGCTCTGGCTGGGCCCTGTGCTGGCTGGGGAGATGGGAGGGCCTGGGCAGGGGTGTCTCACGGTTGGGGTGTGGAGGTCTCTCTTGGACTGTATCCGTCACCAGCCTGGGATGCCTTCAGGTGAGCAGCTGCGTTTTAGATCTTGTCCTGAGGTTCAGGCAGTGCAGATTTCTCCCGGCTGCACAACCCCCAACACATTCTGTGCTCAGTCAGCCAACTTTGTATCTTTCTTTGCTGTGTTTAATTAACATCCATATAAGCAAAATTTGAACATAAACATCTAGGTGCAGCTGGCCCTTTGTCTCGGGCTTTGCTCCCCTCTCCGAGGTGATGCAGGCCGTGGGACCACCCGAGGTGGGAGCAGAAACAACTCACCTTGGCTTGTTCTCGCTGCCAGACTTTCTGGACGGCTCTGAAACACCAGACTGGGTCTGTGTCCAAAAGCCTCAAGCCTTGGCCCGGGATCATCCAGGTTGATATCATTTGAGGATTACTGGGGCCCAATTATATGTTTGATTGGCTAATCTCCTTGTTAGCAACATTTGTTAAAAAAGCGAAGTTCTTTTCTTGGCTGCAATGGCATCTTCAGGACTTACAGGGAACAGCGTTTCCTGTTCCCACCCTGAGGCCTCGCAGCCTGATCGAATAGGTCGGTGGCAGCAGCTTCCCCACGGGTGACTGGAGCGGAGGGACGGAGGGCGAGAGACCTGTCACATCACATCGCTCGGGGACGGGAGCCTGCCTTCTAGGAGTCCCTGCGCAAGCGTGGTTTCATTATTAAATCCCTACTGAGAAGCTGGACGGTGGCAAGTGGAGGATGCAGGTGGAGCCACGTGCCGGGAGCGGGGTGCTGCTCCCGACGCTGCCCGCGGCTCGGCTGTGTGCCGGGCAGCCCTCTGTCTGGAGAAAACGGGGCGGCAGGAGCCGGGCAGATTGCGGTGGGACAATGGGCCCCTCTCCTGTCGGGGGGGGCAGCTCCAGACCCAGACAATAGACTGGGCCAGCCCCTCCTGCTGCCCACTGCCCGGGACAGATGCCCAGGGGCCGCCAGCAGCGCCCTGGAGGTGACCTTGGGGCTGCCCTGTCCCTCCGTGGAGGAGTCTCGGAGAGGGAGGGAGGAAAACAATGGGGCCCCATGCCAGGCGCCGGCCTCCGGCACGGGCCAGGGCTCCCCGGGGAGAGCGTGGCCCGGCAGGTGCTGCCATTGTCTCAGGCCACTGGGCCCTTCCCTGGGGGCCTCCCGGCGGGGAGGCAGGGCACCGGCCAGCACGCGGCAGGAGAGGCTGGGGCTGGAGGCCCAGGAGAACCCGCCGGGCTGCTCGCCGTGACCATTCAGTCCTGCGGGTGGCCTGGCCCTGCACTGGCCCCAAAGCGTCATTCAGAAAAGCAATTAGCGTCCACTGGCCTCCAACGGCCCGGACCCTGAGTGTCAGATTTTACAGCCAGACTGGCCCAAGGAAATGACATTCTTTCCTGAGCTGGGGGCGCGGGCGGCGTTTTCTGGAGGAATGTGGGCTCAGAGGATGAGGGGCAAGCCTGAGGCTCTGTGTTTCCTCTGCTGAAAGACTTGCCCAGGGAGAAAAAGCACCCTGTGAGCTGAAAGCCACCAACGGGCATACCAGTGGGTCTCCCATCCTGGGAGGACAGTAACGTGTGTGTGTGTGCATGTGCGTGTGTACACATGTGTTTTTGTGGGCAGGTGTATGTGCACAGCTGTATGAGGCTGCATGCATGTGATGCATGAATACACAGTGTGTACGCATGCACATGTGTGTATGTCCGTGCGTGCACATGTGTGCATGTGTGCATATATGCATGTGCCTGTGTGCGTGCACACCCATGTGCACACACATGTGTGCTCTGTGCCAGGCACTGTGCTGGGGATTTTTGCAAACATTTATTCAAGTGACCTTTATCACCTGCCGGGTATCTTGACTTTACAGACGGGGAAACAGAGGCCCTGGAAGGCACATTGCTTGGCTCCGACTCCTCAAACCCCTCGGGCCCAGGATGTATCTGCAGGAATCCACGGCGTGGGCCTTTCCTCCCGACCGCTCACCTGCAGGCCCTTTCCTTCCTTGGCCTGCCGGCTCCATGATCTGGGGTCCTGCTTCTGTCCGCTACGGCTGTGAAACCGTCTTAGGCCCTGGAGGAGAAAAGTGACAAAGTAAGTCGGGTCTCTGAGCTTGTCCCCCAGAGGGAAACGGCTCCTCTGGAGGGAAGGGAGGGTGGAAGGGATCCCAGAGGAGGCCCGAGTCCTGCTCCAGGGCAGGGAGGGCTTCCTGGGAGAAGAGGGAAGGTGTGTGCCGACCTGGAGGAGGCCGGGGCTCCCTGCGGAGGCCTGCAGGCTTGCCAGGGTCACGTGCCCACTGCCACCAGCTTCGTTGCAGGGCTGTGTATGGAGCTGAGATCAAGGTCAGCCTTGCAGGCACCCGGGGCGGCCACACAGCCGAACCTGTTCATGGAGGTGGCCGCTTGGGGCCTGGCAGGTGGTCTAGGTCGTCCCTCAGTGGGGTCCATGTCCTGCCCGGCCCTGGTGCCCTGTCCTGGGTGGCTCTGTGCTCTCTCCTGCCTTCGCTGTCCCTGGGGGCCCTCTGCTCCGTAGGCAGCACAGAGGTGGGCGGGGGACTCTAGGCTCTGACAGGCCCCGTGTTTCCCGGCTGTGAGATTGGATCATCCCTGCCCCCAGCCCCGAGCCGCAGTTTCCTCACCTGTAAAGTGGGCTGTTTGGCACAGTGCCCTGCACGTGGCAGCAGTCCGTGGGTTTGGACAGTCTTCCTGTCATTTCTTTGCATGTTAAATGCACGAGAGTGGCCCATTAAAATTCACACCGTAGCTGGCGTGTCACCCCGTGGAGGACTCCCTCGCCTCCCCTCGGACAGGGGCCTGCCACGGGGTCTCTCGTTGGTCTCAGTAGTTCTCCCCCTCATGGGGCATGTTTTTGGCTCCTGCCCGTTTCCGGCTGGCCTGTCGGTGCCCAGGGATCGGGTGCTGCCACCCAGGCCCTGGTCCTTGTGGGGGAGGCCGAGGATCAGCCTAGGACCAGAAATCCACGTGGTGGCTTTCTCGGGCACCCCTGGCCCTGGCCCACCCTCGTGGACCGTGCACGATTTTCTCCAGGTTGCCGTCTGCCCGGAGCAAGCTGCCGGCCCAGGCTCCTTGCCGAGACCACTCATCATTTGGAGGAGGACCACAGGGGCGTGAGCCCAGAGAGGAAGGCCCATCGAGGTCCCTGGGGGGTTGGGGCCAAGTGGCTTGTAGGACATGGAGCACGGAGGCCAGCTGCCTTTTCTGCCTGGGTTCTCAGGCCAGCGTGCGGGACAGCGCTGCTTTTCGCCTGGTGACACCTGATGATTTTCTCGGGGTTTCTACTTTGCTCATTTAGAATCACAGTGACCCTATGGGGTGGGTGGCACGAGAGGCATTTGGCCCATTCTGCAGATGGTGAAACCGAGGCCCAGAGAAGACAGGACTTGCTCAGGTTGCACATGAGTCTGGGGCAGCGCTGGGCATGTGGGCGAAGGGTCTCGGGGGGAGGATGGTGCCGGGGAGGCCTGACTCGTGGCTGCCCTGGGCCGGGCAGAGGAGCTCGGCACTGTTGGGTCTGGGCCGGGCAGGGGCACGAGGCTGTCTCCTCCTTGGGTGAACAGGCCCTGACGGCTATGTCATGGGGCATTGTTGAGGGACACTGTTTAATCTGACTGTCACAGGGGGATTGTAACAGGCCACCAACCTGACTGCTCGGGTGTCTGGGAGTGGGCGCCGGCGCTCTTGGCTGAGGCCCTGAGGACCATCCAGGCTGCTAGGTGACGGAGGGAGGGTGGGGTGGCTTCCACGCACCCACGGTGCCGTCGAGGGGCCTGCGACAGAGGTGGCCAAGCTGCTTCACGTGGCCTCGGCCGCCCCAGGGCTAGAGGGAGAGCCGGGCCCTGGAGGGACCTGCAGAAGGCCTGTCTTCCGACGGCACAGGCGCTCGGGGCAGATGGCCCGTCTGACCGCGGCCGCCTGGAGAATGTGGAGGAGCCGGTCAGGGGCCCAGCGCTCAGAGCCCGGGCCCAGCTCGAGGTCAGCCCCTCCGCCTCCTCAGGCCTCCGTCGCCTTGTCTGAAAAATGGGGGTGATGATACAACCTTTCTCGACTGAGTCAGGCCGGAAAAGCTTTTGCGTCGTGCCTGGCACTGGGCACGCACGGGCAGGATAATGTCACCGCATCGCTGGAGGGCGCTGGGCCAGTCTGTCGGCAGAGTCGCTCTGCGCTGGGCTGGAGGGAGCCTTCCTTCGGGGTAGTGACTCCTGGGGGGTCGGTGGGCGCCGAGCCGTGGCGTCGCGGCAGGGTGGCGCACACGCGCGCCAGGGGGCTGGTTTGTCCATGGCTCCCTCTCTGGCGGGGGCCGGGCTGAGTGTGGGGCTGTGTCTGCTGAGGACGGGCCGGCTGGGCGCAGCCCCGGCCAGGGAGGGGAGACGCGCCGTCCGTGCAGTGACACAGTAGCCGTGGTAACGACAACGTCGTGGCTGGCAGTGTAGTCTCCTCACTTACAGATAAAGCTTAGCAACTTGGCAGCTCACGTAGGGTCCCACGGGCACCCTGCCTGGGTTCTGCCCCGCGCCTCTCCTGCTCCTTCCGGGCCCCTGCCTCAGTTTCCTTACCGTGTCCTCTGGCCTAGACTTGGGCTCCCATCTCTCAAGCTGGGCCCCTGTGACGGTTTCACCCAGCCCAGGTCCCAGAGGGTCTGGCCCCCCTGAGGAAGGGCCGGGAGAGGGGTGGCCGGCCGCAGCCCGGCTGGGGCGCAGTGGCGGGTCCACGCGGCCTCGCAGTCTGTCCCGTGCCCGCCAGCCGGCCCCGGAGAAGCGGGCCGACTTGGCGGCGGTCTCCAGCCCTTGGAGACGTTTGTCCCCCTCCTGCCCCCATCCAGCTATGACAAGTGGGCTTTCAGTAGATATGACAGCCACTGGTGGGGGGTCCCTGGCCTCTGTCCATGTCTCCACACTTGACTTGCTTGGCGTTCACTGGCCCGAAATAATGTCCCCAATGCGAGTCGGCGGACGGAACATTCGGAGTGGACGGTTTGCCTCCCCCCCTTTAATACATTAAACATGCATTACTGGGTCTCTACCCGGTTCCTCTGACAGCTGCGGAAAAATAAAGAAAATTCAGTTTGAACTTAAAAAGCCGGGGCTTAATTTATGTCCCGCACCTTTGTCTGCCGGGTCCTTTTTCCTCTTCCGATGGAAAGGCCCCAGGGAGCGGGAGACAGAGGCTCGGCCACCCCACGTGGCCCCGCGGTGCCCAGGCCTTAATAGGGGCGCCCAGTGGCCAGCGTGGAGGGGAGTTTTCAGATGGAAATGGGACGGGACAATGCAATCATCTGTCTCGCAATCTGTTTTGAAGGGGAAAGAAAGGGCGGGCGGAGAGGAGAGAGTTGTTTTCTACCGGGAGAGGTTTCATTCAGAGTTTTATAGGAAAAGACAGATGTCATGAATACTGATGTGGAGAGCCCGGCTCTGGTAGAGTTTTTGTAATTTTCCGAGTTGTAAAGACAAAGTGTTTTAATGACACAGGGAAACACATGTTGACGGGTGGGGCTCGCGGCTTGTTCTGGTCTCTTCCTCCCTCCTCCCTCCCTCTCTCCCCGCTTCCTTCTCTCTGCCCCCCCTCGGGGGAGGAATCCCGCGTTCTGAGGCGAGGGGGACCTGGCGAGTTCTGTCCCCCGGGCGTCCGGACGTGCAGGTGGGAGGCGCCGCGGGCGAGGGGCCAGAGCCGCACGGGGCATTTCGTTTCCCTCCGTGCCCTTCCTGGCCCACCTTCCCGGTTGGGAGAATACCTGCTTCTCGGGAACTCCGGGCTCCCGGGATGTCCGAGTCTGGGCACAGAACGTGTTGGCCTCAGAGAGGCATTCGTCTGTGCAGCACACATATATGAAGCACCGTCTGTATGCCGAGGGCTGGGAACAGGGGTGTCGGGTGTGCTCCCTGTCTTTCAGGAACTGCTCGTCTGACGGAGGGGCGGAGGTCAGACAGGCAAGGTCAGGTCACGGCCAGCTGGGAGAGGGCTCTGCCACAGGCTCTTTGCAAAGTGGGACCAGGGCTCCTAAGGGAGGCGGTCCCCAGCCCGCTGGTACCTCCTGCCAGCCCTGAGGCGAGAGGACAGGTGCTAAGCCTCCCATTGACGGATAAGGAAACTACAGCCCAGAGGCATGGAGTGACAAGCCCGAGAGGGGCCATCGGGACTCATCTGGGACCCTGGGAGCCCTAATCCAGACTGGCCCTGCTCTTCTGCGGTCACCAGATGACGGCCTGTGTAGTCGTGCGACACACGATGGTGTAGGCAGCTTCCACAGGACCCTGTCGGGGAGGCTGCTGGGATGCTCATTCTAGACACAGGAAACAGAGAGGCCAAGGAACCTGCCCACAGCCACACAGCTCCTGCCTGGTGGAGGCCCTCTTGAGGTCAGAGCTGTTTCTTAATTATTATTATTGTTATTATTTTTTGAGACAGGATCTGTCACTGTCGCCCCCAGTCGAGTGCAGTGGTGTCATCACAACTCACTGCAACCTCGGACCCCTGGGCTCAAGCGACCTCCTGCCTCAGCCTCCCGAGTAGCTGGGACTACAGGTGCTCACATCATGACGCCTGCCTAATTTTTCTATTTTTAGTAGAGACGGGGTCTCGCTCTTGCTCAGGCTGGTCTCAAACTCCTGGCCTCGAGTGATCCTCCCACCTCGGCCTCCCAGAGTGCTGGGGTTACTGGCATGAGCCATCGACGCTGGTCTATGTTTTATGATTATCATTTTTAACTGTGGTAAAATGTAACACAGTGTCTGTCACCGTAACTGCTCGGAAAGGCGCGGCTCCAGGGCATGAAGCACGTTCACAGTGCTGGGTAACCGTCCTCACTGTCTACACCTAAAATGTCTTCCTCATCCCCAACAGACACTCTGTACTCGTGAGGCAAAGCTGCCCGGCCCCTGGGAACTTGGATTCCGCCGTCTCCCTCCGCGGCTCCGCCTGCCCAGGGCCCCCCGCCGCGCAGGATCCTGCAGTTGTGGCCTTTGTGTCTGGCTTATTTCACACAGCACAGTGTCCTCGAGCTTTGTCCCTGTGGTGGCCCGTGTCACGATTGTCTCCTTTTATACAGCGGAATGATCTTCCGCTGTGTGGACAGACCATTTTGCTCATTCATCCGTCTCCCGACGGCGGCGGTTTTGCCGCGGTTGATCATGGGGCCGCTCCACAGTCGTGTGTCCCGCCGGCCGGGTTGGGGACCCCTGGCCAGCGCGAGGCAGGGGCTTCGCCGAGATTCTGCAGACGCCCCGCAGGCCCCGGCATGGTCAGAGCCGTCCCTGTCAACAGGACTCAGCAGTCGGGGCCTCGCTTGGCGCCACCTGTATGCAGGCCCTGCGCTAGGCACAGGCCCAGGTGACTCAGGTGAAGAAGCCGCCGTCCCCTAGTGGAGAAGCAGGGTGGGTGCGCCCAGCTCACACGTTCGTTCAATAAGCAAGTACTGAGTGCCTTCTGTGTACGGGCCCGCAGCTGGTGCCAGTGGCCCAGCCTTCGGATCCGACTCCCACCCTCGGAAGACCCTCCTCTGCTGCGGGAGGGGTCAGAGGGTGAGCACCTTCCTCGGTCACCTGCTGGGGACAGGGGACATTTGCGTTCGCTTATGTCCTGAACGCGCCTCTTTCCTGTGGCAGGGAGTTGTCTTAAATGAATCACTGAGCAATTATCAATTGCCTACTGTGTTTCTAGGCTTGGCCCAGGTAGCTGAGTGGGTACAGGGTGACCGATTCCCTCTGTGGCTCCCCCACCCTGCCCTGGGTCACCCATGAGCCACCTGTGGCCCCAAGTGCTGCTCCGCCCACTCCACATCTGGGGGCTCCTGGGCGTGTGCCCAAGGGTGTCAGCTCCTAGATGGCCGACATTAGGTGGGCTTCCCAGTGGGGGCCCCTTCTCTGGGCCTGGAAGGATGGGGAGCTTGTGGCCAGGTGACTGGGATGGCAACGGGCACCGGTGAGCCCTCACTTGGGCCTGTTGGGACCTGGGGAATTTGGGGCCAGACACCGGGAACTCCCGCCAGGAGGGTGTGCAGGGCCGCGGCGGGGGGTGGGGAGGTGCTGGGGTGGAGTCAGACGAGTCCTTACTTCCCTCCCAGCTGCGTGACCCTTGCAAACGTCTTCAACCCTCTGTGCCTCAGTCCTCGCATCTGTGAAATGGGTCTGATACGAATTTGGTGAGGATGGAGGTGCGGAGGCCTTGCCGGTGCCCGGCCCGTAGCAGGGGCGCATCCGTGTGGCGGTTAGAAGACCAGGAACGCTCCCTCTCGGGCACTCAGATGCCGGCACGTGGCAGGCGCCCAGGGCGGAACCGCCAGGAGCTGTGCTGCTCCAGGTGGAGAGCTTGGCTTGGGGCCTCCCCAGGAGGTTCTCCCTCACCTTGGGACCCCACACGTCCTCCTCGCCCTTCAAATGCAGCCGCCGATGCCCCTCAGGGAAGCCCTCCCTGACCTCCCAAACCAGGGCAGACCCCACCCGGGCTTCCCGAGTCCGACACGGGTGCCGCTTCCCACCTGCAGGGCGGGACCTGTCTACCTGCACCGTCGCCTCCCCGTGCCCCCACAGGGCGGGGACTTGTTCAGCGCAAAAGGCTTGGCAGTGACGCATTCATACTGATAGGCAGGGCCATGCCGTCCAGGGCAGGTGGCCAGAGAACCCCTGTTAACAGCTCGGGGACACGGGGCCTCTGTGATCCAGTTGGGGAAACCTGGTGAGGGTCAGGTGCTCTCAGGCCCTGGGAGAGTCACTGTCCTCAGTTTCCCCCTCTGTCAACCAGGGGCTTGGCCTGGGCTTCTCTGTGGGTCCTTCTAGCACTGATGCTCTGAGTTCGTCATCCCAGGGGTGGGACAACTCAGGCGGTGGCAGGGGGAGCCGTTGCCATCTCTGCGAATGAGCTTGCTTTGGACGACGCTGCGAGGGAGTCTTGGCTTTTGAGGGAGACTGAGGCACACTTCTGCTCGCCGACCCGCAGTGAGCCCTCCCACGGCAGGTCCGGCCGCCCAGAATTCCCTCCAGACCTAAGCTCCGGTCTGCTCCCTGCAGCTCCCACCCGCCGTCTCTCATCCGTGTCTCTACAGCATCCGCCATCCGGGAGAGGACGTGCCCACGGCTTCCTGGAACGCACGGCTGCGTGTGGCCAGGGCGCAGCAGAGGGTCGTGCATGTGCCTGGGACTGCAGGAAGGAGCCTTTCCGTGCTCTGGGGAGCTCAGATAAAGCTTCGTGCCTTGGGGCCCCTCAGAGCCTGACCTCTGTGCACGTCTTGGAATTCCTAAACTGGAGCTGTGGTCAGAGAGCATGGCCAGGTCTGAGCTGTGCGTCCGTGGTGCCAAAGTGCTCTCCAGGAAGGGGGCACCACGCAGGTCCCCCCGCCTGTACCTCTGCTCCCCAAGTCTCACCACCATTCTTCTGCTTCTTTGCCAATCTGGTAAGTGCAGAACAAGATTTTAGTTGTTCATGCTTTAAGTTGATTTAAGTACGATGTAAGTATGCTTTGTTTGTTGGTAAAATAAGACATTTTGTTACTTGTATTTACTGACCATACTTTGCTTTTATGAATTACCCAATTGTATCTTTTGTCTATTTTTGTATTATTGTGTTTTTCTTTCTTATTGATTTATAAGAGCTCTTTGTATATTAAGGATGAGAAGAAGGGTCAGAGTTTATTCATGGATGATATTTCTCTCTCCTGGAGGGGGCAAATAGAACTTTCACCCTTTCTCAAAGTGAGTTGACGTTTGAAATTTTTATCTATTTTTCCTTATTCGGTTTTACACTGTTCTTTGCATTTTGCAGCTGTCTGAGTACAGACGCCCCTGAGGGAGCTAGAGAAAGCCACGTGGAGATCTTGATCTCGAGGCAGAGGGCCCGAGTGTGACAGCCTCTGTGGGTCCCTGTGTGCAAGGGAGGATGTCGGGGTTCGCACTTTCTGGGCGCCTTCTCTGGCAGGCAGATGATGGGGGAGGATCGAACCACAGTCTCCCTCCCCAATCCATGCCGCCCCACCCCCACCCAAACACGCAGTCACTTATTTGGGGACAAGCAGATTTTTCAAACAAAGTTTGCCAAATATGCACATTTTTTTTTTCCTCTAGGGCAGATGCAAATGGTCTTTTCAAATCACTTTGGAGGAAAATAAATGAGCCCATGCTGAGGCTTCCATAAATCTTTGCGTAGCCACAAGGGTGAGTTTTGGGCCCGATGAAGGGCCCAGTGTGTGGCTTATGAATGATGCCCAGTGATGGCGCCCCTGCCCCCGCCTTCCTCTCTTCCCCTCCGCCGCCCCCCAACCCAATTCGAAGTTGGACATTAATGTTGTAAGACAAAGGGACCTTTGGGCCTTTCTCCCCCTCCTGGAGGAAGTCTCCCGGTGAAATATTTGTCGTGACTGTGCTCCGGGTGTGACTGGGGCTCATGTCTCGGGGCCAGGCCTGTCTCCGGGATGATCCACGTGCCGGCCTTCTGCCCGGGGGCTCCAGGACCCCCACTGCAGACAGCACTCTGCTCCCCCAAGGGCGTCACCTCTCCTGTCCTGCCATCTGCACTGGGTCTTGGATCACACTCAGAGAGGGGCGTTGCCTCCTGATGGGTCTCTCTGCCTCTGTCCCTGACCTCCCTCCAAAGTGTGGCCGGCCGAGCGGTATGAGAAGACCCGAGCCTGTCTTCCCCCTGCAGCTCCACGACCAAGCCTGGAGCCTCTGCTCAGCACCCTGGAGACACCTCGCTCTCCCCACTCCCGCATGTACTCCGCACCCCGACCCCGGCCCCAGGTGGCTCTGCACGTGCCCCCTACTCCGCAGCTGGGGTGGCCCCACACCTGGCACCTGTGGTGGCTCTCGTACCACCAGGCCCACCTGAAGGAACCCTGCAGGCTCCTCCTTATGATCAACCACAAGGTACACCCACGCTTCGAGGCCTTTCTTCCCCGATGCCTGGCGCTGGACCGCCCTGCTTGCCTCGCCCCATCCGGCACTTTCCCCCCAGGACTGCCCTGTGTCCTCCTGAGCTTGCCCCACGCTGTGTCTGCCGGACTTCTTTCTTGAAAACCGCCCGAGGGCAGCAGGCAGTGCTGCGGGGGCGGCTGTGGAGCTGGGGTGTCACCCTGGGTGGGCCTAGAGGGGGCCACACTGCCCAGTGGCAGGGGGTGGTGCCCACTGGCTGCGGGACACTGCTGGGCCACTTGCCCACCCCTGCCCGGGTGTGTGTAGCGGGTTGAACCGTGTCTCCCCCAAGTTCATGTCCACCTGGAACCTCAGAATGTGACCTTATTTGAAATTGGGTCTCTGCAGATGGGATTAAAGTAGGGACTTGAGACGTGGCCATCCTAGATCGGGAGGAGCCCTAAATACTATAAATGTCCTCATAAAAGACAGAAGAGAAGACACAGCCACCGAGGAGATGGAGGCAGAGACTGGAGCGAGGCAGCCACGAGGCCGGGGACGCGGAGCCCCGGGAAGCCCGGAGGTGCGGGGCTGGGGTGGGGGCTGCGCTCTGCTCACAGTGGATTCCACTCCTGGCCTCCAGGAGCGAGAGGGACACGTTTCTGCCGTTCTGAGCCACCCAGTTTGTGGCGATCTGTTATGGCAGCCCTGGGAAACTAGCACGACATGTATCGCCAACGGCGCTAAAGCCATTTTGAAGGACCCGTTTTCTCGCTTGTCAGGTCTCCTTCTTTGAGCAGAGAAGCTCCTGCCTGTGGCTGCTGCCTAGACTGCTGTCTGCCCAGCCTGAGCCCACGGGGGGCCTTGGGCACCATCTCCTCTGACCCTTACGGCCACCCTCAGAGAGAGTGGCTGCTGTTCCCCCTTTCACAGATGGGGAAACTGAGGCCTAGAGGGGCAGGCACACAGTCAAGGCCTCAGAGCTGGGCCACTTGGGCTGGCCCCGGCCTGTGGCCTCTGCCCCCTGGTGACTTGGCCCAGGCCACGGGGTGAACCGAGGTAGCCAGATCGTCCAAGCACACGTGGTCCTGCTCCGTGGGTCCAAACGACACGTGTCCCTGGGTCGGCCACGGCTGGAAGGCCACGGGCTTGACTGCTGCCTGCACGTGCGCCAGCAAGCAGTAAGAATCCACTGAATGGACAGATACCTGGCCACGAGGGGTGGATCGATGACGAAGCCAGTCCGACAAGCTCTAGGGCCGACGGCCACTGGCCTTGCAGTCGCCTGCGCACATACACACTGAAAAAGAGAAAATAGAGACAAACTGCACATACAGTTTAATATGTTGCTGTTTTTTCAGTAAAAATGGCATGATTACCATGTCCCCTTTATCCTGACGTACTCCTCGAAGATGTGACTTTTTTTTTTTATTTTTGAGACAGGATCTTGCTCTGTCACCCAGGCTGGAGTGCAGTTGTTTGGTCAAAGCTCGCTGCAGCCTTGAACTTCCGGGCTCAAGCGATCCTCCTGCCTAGGCCTCCTGAGTAGCTGGGACTACAGGTGTGAGCCACCATGCCTGGCCTAAGACATGGCTGTTTTTGGCTGCATTTTGTTCCAC
The DNA here is from genome assembly GCA_008086735.1 of Cheirogaleus medius. Lineage (NCBI taxonomy): Eukaryota > Metazoa > Chordata > Mammalia > Primates > Cheirogaleidae > Cheirogaleus > Cheirogaleus medius. The sequence continues at coordinate 584,633 of VBSM01000988.1, read as the reverse complement.
AGGAGTACTGAGCATGTGGGGCATGGAGGGGAGGATGCAGGGGTGAGGGGCCGGCATACGCAGGGCCTGGCAGAGGGAGGCCCCCAGGTTGCTGGAGCAGGGCTGCGGTGGGGAGAGGGTGGGCAACGGGGTTTGGGGCTCAACTGCGGGAAGCTGTGAGTGCCGAAGAGAGAGGCATTCACACTGTTGGAAGTTTTGAGTGGGGCGGTGACGTACGTGTTTCTGTCTGGCCTCAGGGAGAATAACTCACAGGGGCTGTTGGAAGTGGGACCTCAGGCAGTGGCTTGTCATTGTCCAGGCTACCAGGGGGCCAGGTTGCAAACGGGTCATTTACTAATTTACTGACTGACCGATTAACCAACTAACCAATTAAATCACCAACTAACTAACCAACCAACCAACCAATTAAATTACCAACTAACCAACAAATCAACTAATTAAATAACCAACAAACCAACACCCAAAACAACCAGTCAATTAACTCATCCCTCCCTCTTCCCCCTCCTCCTTTCCCTCCGCCTCCCTCCCCTTCCCCCCTCCCCCCTCTCTTTCCCTCCCCCCTTGCTCCCTCCCTGCCTTAATGGGGATGGATCTTGTTCCCCTGGCAGAGCTCCCAATTCCCAAGTGCCTTTGGAATATTCCATCTGGGAAGTGGACAGCTCACCCCATTTTCTGAGAACACCCCAGATTGACCTTCTACCTGTACACGGCCAACATCTGGAGAAGAGCCAAGTCTTGGAGCAGGCCTAGGGGTCTCCTTTGACACCCACGTGCATCTTGGAGCAGCCTGTCACATCCAGAAGCACAGCCGGGGGCTCCAGGTCCATCAAGCTACCCACTCGTTCTACTACTGTGACCAGACATTCCAGTCTGGGATGGGATCTTGGAATCTTGGAGAACTTTCTCTACTCTGACGTCTAGTTTCTTCACCCAGAGAAGAGGCTTCCAGGTTTAGCACATGATGATAATTCCCCCTAGGAGGACACTGCTGTGGCAGAGATGGCCAAGGGTGGGAACTCTTAATATCTTCATTTGTACATAAAGAAACCGAGGCTTGGAGAAGTCGAGTGACTTTCAAGGTTACTCAGTCAGCTTGAAAGGGAAGGAGCCACGATCCAGACCTGGCCCGAGTGCTCCAGAGCTGGGAGGCTTTCCTGCAGGGCCTTCAGGAGACAGCTTGTGTCTCCTGGCCAGCAGCCACCTCCCACCTCCGGGCTCTGCCCCCCCACCCCCGCCATTACATCTGACACAAAGGCTTGTCCCAGCATGTCTGGCTGGTTTTCCAGCTCCAGCCTGGCTCAAGATCTCATCTTGTTTGTTGGACTCATTCCCAGTGCAGAGGTGGCTGAGCTATTAGCAACAGAAGGAATCTGGGCTCCACCACAAACCCATCCATCCATCCACCACCCACCCGGCTATTCACCTATCCATCCATCTATCTATACATACATACGTATGTACCTGTATCTATCCATCCATCCATGTAGCCACTCATCCATCCATCCAACCATCCATCCACCTATACATACATACGTATGTACCTATACCTATCCATCCGTCCATCTATCCATTTATCCATGTATCCGCTCATCCATTCATCCCACATCTATTTATCTCCAAAGTCTGGTTTAGTGTAAACACTGACTGAACAAATGCCCCAGTGGGCCCTGTGCTGAGTATTTCCTGACCCTGCGCCATGTCATCTCAACGCACCCTCCTTACTGTAGCCCTTTCTGCGACCCGGGGCTGCCTGCAGGCGGAACCCGACAGCTACTCTCAACTGTCCCGGTCTGTCCTTTCTGCTCTGGGTTCTCTGCCTTGATGCCTTGGGGAACTGCTCCGCCGTTCAGACTCATGCAGAGACCTGGCAGTGCAAGGAGGCCACCTTCTCTCAGACCACCGTCGACACGGGATGGGAGCTGCTGGGTAAAGTCTCGGCTGTCCTGTCTCTTGGGCAGACGCTGGTGAAGTGCACACCCCACGCCAGCCCTAGGCACCCACGGCAGTGCCAACTCGGTCGGCTCATCCCCTGCCCTGACTCACGCCCCCTGGTCTCTGCTTCTGGGCCTGACCCCCGAAACGTGTCACTTGCACAAGCCCTTTTCTCAGGCTCAGGCAGATCCCAAAGCCCACTGAAACATTTTCAGGACTCTGCCAGTTTAGAGCAACTAGGAATCCACACAAGGGAAACGCACCAATCAATTTACAGTCAGAGGCCTCACGCTCATTCATTTGTTCTTTTTCACTCATTCATTCAGCCAGTCAGGTTGCAAGTTCCTTCGGGACTGGGATCATGCTTGCCCCAACTCTTTTCCTTCTTGTGACCACCCACATGGTAGTCGATGCTGAATAATACTTGGTGAATTAAGTTGAAGAGGCAGAAGAGTTATGAAGTGGGGAGATGCTGGGGCCAGACAGACATGGGTTCAAATCCTGGCTCTACCACGTTGTAGAAGTGAGGTCTTGGGAATGTCATCTCATCTCTCCGAGCCTCAGTTTTCACATCTGTAAAATGGGCACAAGAATACCTATTTGAAGGGTTCCTGTGAGGCTGCCATGAGATCCCATACATCGGGCCCTTCACACAGAGCCTGGCATACGGTGGGCTCGCCGTTCAGGACGAGGTATAAGCTGTCACGAACAGGACTGGGTGTAAGCAGCAGCCTCGGGCAGCTGGGCTGGACGTCTGGGGCCTGGCGCCCCAGTCCTGTCGGCCGGCCTCAGTCCCCAACGCCGCCCAGCACGTCTCTTGGCCTTGGTAATGGCCAAGAAAATCAGCAGCCCACGGTCTGTCGGTAAGAACCCAAAGAAACAAACACCTTGGTCGCCAGGAGGGGACGGCCACCTTCCCCTCCCAGCGGGGCGTCCGACAGCAGGCCCGATGCGGTGATCAAAGGCACTTGTGGGGCGACGGGCCTTGGCCTGGCTGGGCGAGACGGTTCCTTGGGAAAAGTGTCGCTCCTTTATGTGCATGTCAGCTGGTTATGAAACGAGAACTTTTCAGAGGCGTAAACCCACCCTTCTCTTTGGAAATCTCCGCCCGCCCTTGCTCAAGTCCCAACAGCGTTTCCTTGCCGACATTTCATGAGTCACAGAGGCTAAATTTGTGACTTTCAACCCCCCAGAATTGGATTTAAAGATAATAAAAACTTTCCAATAGGAAACATGCCTGGATACGGGCGGCGAGTGATGCCTGGGTGAGGCCGAGGTGCCCTTTGGGGCCGAGGGCCCGGCGGGGCCAGTGGGGTCGCTTTCTCCGCAGGCCCGGGGAAGGGCCTCCCTCCAGTCAGAATCGTGGATCCCTGGTGTCCAGTGTGGGCTACAGTTCTTGAAGGGACAGACCAGATCAGTTTTTTCTTTTCTTTTCTTACCGTCACTGTTTTAGCTGTCTTTTAACAAGAGCTTCTTGAATCTTATTTCCATGTGTTCTCACATCATCCCTAAGAGCAGGATACTGGTATCACGCCCACTTCACAGATGGAGAAAGTGAGGCGCAGGAGGAGGAGACAGCGCTCTCAGAATAGCGCAGTTGGGGAGTGGAGGGGCTGGAGCTTGAAACAGGGCGGCTGGCTGCACAGCCTGCGTGTCAGAGCCTTTCCCAGCTCCCACCTGGGCATGGCTATCTCTGCTGCCCTCCGCCTCCTGCCCTGGCCCCCGGGTCTGAGCTGCAGAGGGCAGGCTGGGGGTGAGGTGTGGAGAGGGCCCTCCGAGGCTGCTGGCTCGTGGGTGGCCTGCTGTACCCCACTGCCTGCTTTCATGAGCTGCCAGCGCCTCGCAGCCCTGGTCCAGAGCCTGGGTGGGTCACTCGGGGACATGGGCCCTCGTTCCTGGAGAGAGAGCCCAGGGCGGGGAGGTGGAGGGGCATCCCAGGGTTGGCGGCCTGGGCCCCCAAGCACGTCTCGGCCTGTAGACAGTCCCGCTGCCCAGGCTGACCATGGGGCCGTCCCGCCTGGTGCCAGCCAGCCCAGCCTTGTCTGGCCTGCCCTTGCCAAGCGGCCCCTTTGACTGTCCCCATCTGTTTGCCCACGGAGTCCAGCGGGTGTCCCCTGGCCTGGGGCCCAGCTACAGCCTGGGAAGCACCAAGCTCCATCCATGGCTCTTTGTTTCAGTTTTTGCTCGATCTGCAGTAAGGCCAGCGAGGACCTCAGAGAGCGGCGGGTCCGACCTCCTGCTCTGCACAGATGGGGAAACCGTGGCCGAGAGGGGGAAAGGGGCAGGGAGGTGGCAGGATGGGGCCGAGTCCTGTGCCCTTTCATGACTACTGGCCAAGCCCGTTGTCCCCAAGAAGCCCTTGTCCACGTGGCCTTAGATGCCACGGCAGAGGTGGGGAGGCTTTGGCACCACTGGGCCAGTCCGGGCTCTGCTGAGACACCACCAGGGAGAAGGCGCCGGGAGCCGGGCGTTGGGGTTGCTCGGGACCAGCCACCGCCTCCCTGCAGCTCCCGCTTCTCGTAGGTCTGACACACAGGGTTTCTACACTCGTGCGAGGAACTCCATATACCCGCCCAGTCAGTTCTGGCTGCTGTAACAAAACGCCACAGAATGGGGGGCTTATACACAACAGAAATTTATTTTTCACAATCTGGAGTCTGGAAATCCAAGATCAAGTTTCTGATGAGGACCCACTTTCTGGTTCACAAATGGCACTTTCTCACTGTGTCCTCACGCGGCGGAAGGGGTCAGGGGTCTCTCTATGGGGTCTCCTTTATTAGGGCACTGATCCCCTTCATGAGGGTCTGCCCCCACGACCTAGTCACCTACCCAGGGCCCCTCCTCCTGACACCATCACTTGGAGGTTGGGGTTTTACTGCGTGAATTCAGACCTGTGACAGCAGCCCTCTGTCGTCCATACCCGCCTAGCCGGCCAGTGCCCGTCTCCTCTCGGGTAGCAGCTGGTGTGGTAGCGGGAACCCCTTTTCTGGGGAATGATACCCTGTTACCACCAGAAATCAGGCTGCTGTTAGGCAGGGGGTGAGTCTGGATCGGGTGGGACCGATTTCGGCATCAAGCCCCTCACGGAGGAGTGGAGGTGCCCCGTGGGGAGGACGAGGGCGTTGACAGGCAGAGAAGAGAGACCGTCAGAGACGAAACTCTCCAGGGCAGAGCTGAGATCCCAGCCAAACCACAAATGAGAGCTGCCTGTGTGATGTCAAACTTTCTTGTAGTCGCATTAAAAAAAAAAAGAACAAATGGGCGAAATTTATTTTAATAATATATTTTGTTTAACTTGATATATCAAAAATGCTATAATTTCAATACATAATCGATACAAAGTATTTTTTTTTGTATTTTTTGTTGATGTATCAAAGTTGCACACATTTTTGGAGCACACGTGATATTTTGATAAACTGAGGTGTCCATTACAGCAAACAACTGTCTTTTCTTTGTGTTGGGAACATTACAATTCTTCTCTGCTAATAGAAAGCCTCCTTAATGGGACATTTTTCACCTTTTTATTGGTAAAAAGTCTTTATAGCCCGATACGTCTCCATTCAAACTAGCCACATCCCCAGTGCCCAATCGCAAGGGCAGCCCATGGTGATGGTGCTTTTCTAAGAACTTCACACGTATTAATTCACCCAGTCCTGTGAAGCAGGGTGCTGTTATCATCCCCATTTATTGTGTTGAAGAGATGGAGGCACAGAGAGGTTAAGTGATTTGCCTAAGATCACACAGCTATTGAGAGATGGGGCCAAGATATGAACCCTGAGTTTTATTTGTCAGAAGTGCTTTGTAAACTATTTCACAAAGCCTGATCATTAATTAATCAGCAAGTCAATTCATAGAGTAGCTCCCTGGGAATGGAGCGGAGCCACTGAACGTCTCCATGCCCTGGGAATTCGCCGCAGTTCGGCAGACGTTCACTAGCTGCCTGCTCCGTGCCAGCAGAAGGGCAGCCTGGGGCAGACCTGGGGTTTTCTGCCAGGGACTGGTTTTTCCTCGCCTTCCCACGGAGCCCCCTCCCGCTGCCGGTGTCCACCCAGCCCTAGCCCGGCCTCCGCCCTACCTCAGCCTCGCCCCGAGAGCTCGCAAGTTCAGGCCGAGACTTGAGCCAGCCTGGGCATTCCTGCAAGTGGGGGAAGGCTGGGCCCACATCCACGGACAGAGGCTTGCTGCCCCGCCCGCCCTGTTGCTGGGCAGGGTTTCTGCCCAGGAATCTGCAGGGTGCTCCCTTTTCTCTGGGGCTGCCTGGGTCCCTGGAAACAGGTGCTGAGTTTAACAGCTTAGTCAGTTTCTGGTCTGGGTTTGATTTTCCTTACCCATGGAGCTTAGCCCCTCTGTTCTTTTCTTCCTCTGTATCTCATGCATTCACTGAAAAACCATTGAAAACTATTTTCTGAAGTTGAGTTTTAACATACATATGAGTTACGTGCATACATCTTAGGTGGAGAGCTCGGTGGATATTTACTTATGTCTACACCCACGCAACTGCCACCCAGATCAAGCGAGTTAACATTCCCAGCCCCAGGAGGGCTTCCCTGGGCCCTTTCCCAGTCAATAGCCCCCACCCCAGGTCACCACTCATCTGAGTTCTGTCACCATAGATCAGTTCTGCTTGTCCTTGACCTTCGTAACAGTGGAATCCTTCTGGATGCGATCTTTTCTATTGGCTTCTTTCCAGCAACGTGATCTTTTTCGAGATTCATCCATATTGTGTATGTTGATGATTATAGAAATGGAATAACAGCTTTTTTTCCCACTCAGCACAATTCTTTGGTGAGTCATCCATATTGTTGTGTGTATTAATAGTTTATTCCTTTTTATTGACAAGTAATATTCCATGACATGGCTATACCACAGTTCGTTTAATGATTTACCTGTTAAGGATATCTGGGCTGTTTTCCAGTTTGTGGCTATTACAAATAAAGCTGCTATAAATATTTGTGTACAGGTTTTTTTTTTTTATGTGCGTGAACATAGGTTTTCATTTATCTGGGGCTAAGTACCCAGGAACTGAATTGCTGGGTCATATGGTTCTTGCTATTTTGTTTTTAAAGAAACTGCCAAACTGTTTTTCAGAGTGGCTGTACTATTTTATATTCCCACCAGCAATGCATGAGTGACCGTTTCTTCACATCCTCACCAGCATTTGAGGTCACTGTTTTTTATTGTAGCCATTCTGATGGGTGTCTAGTGACACCTCACCGTGGCTAATGTGCACATCCCTAATGGTTAACGATGGGAACATCTTCCCATGCACTTACTTGCCATCTGGATGTCTTCTTCGCTGAAATGTCTCTTCATCTTTTGCCCGTATTATAAATTTGGTTGCTTGCTTTTTTCACTGTTGGGTTTTAAGAGTTCTTTATGTAGCCTGGATACTTCTCCTTTGTCAGATACGTGGACTGCAAATATTTTCTCTCCTTCTGTAGCTTGTCTTTTCATCCTCTTAATAGGGTCTTTGGCAGAGCAAAAGTTCTAATCTTGGATTAAGTTCATTTATCAAGTTTTCCTCTTATGGATCATGCTCTGAGTGTCAAGGCTAAGGAGTCTTTGCCTAGCCTTAGATCCTCAAGATTTTCTCCTGTGTTTTTCCTAAAAGTTTTATGGTTTCACATATACATGATCTATTGTGAGTTTATTTTTGTAAAACATGTGAAACTTAGATTGGAATTCATTTTATTGCCTGTGAACATCCAGTTGCTCTAGCACTAGTCATTATAAATTCTATTTTTCCTCCATTGCATTGATTTTGCACCTTTGTCAAAAATTATTAGGTCATATTTGTGTGTATCTATTTCTGGGTTCTCTATTCTGTTCAGCGGTTATATGTGTCTACTTCTCTGCCAATACCATGCAGTTTTGATTATTGTATTATTATTTGATTATATAAGACTATATATTAACCATGAAATCTAGTAAACTAATTATTCCCACTTTATTCTTTTCCAAAATTGTTTTAGCTATTCTAACACCTTTTTATTCTATATACATTTTAGAATAATCTTGTGTATATATACAAAAATTCTTACTGGGATTTTGATAGCAATTGCAGTGTACCGATCAATACCTTTATATTGACTTAAGGAGAACTGACATCTTTACTATGTTGAGCCTTCCAATCTATGAACATGGTATATCTCTTCATTTATTTAGATTTTCTTTGATGTTTTTCATTGTGGTTTTGTAGTTTTCTGCATATAAATCTTGCACATGTTTTTTGATTTACATCTAAGTATTTAATTTTTGAGTGATTTAAATGCCATTATATTTTAAATTTTGATGTTCACATGTTCATTGATAATATACAGAAATAAAATCAATGTTGTATATTTATCTTGCCTCCTATTGCCTTGCTGAACTCACTTATTAGTTTCCAGGAGTTATTGTTTGTGTAGATTCCTTGAGATTTTTCTACATAGACAATCACGTTATCTGCAAATAGGGGCAGTTTTATTTCTCCTTTGTCTTATGTATGGCTTTTATTTCACTTTCTTGCCTTATCATACTATCTTGAAATTCTAGCACTACATTAAATAAAAATGGGAGAGCAGACGTCCTTGTTCCCAGTCTTAGAAAGAAGACTATTTTAGTTGCAGGCTTTGTGTAGATGCTTGTTATCAAGTTGAGAGCTCTTGAAAAGAATGAGTATTTTTCTGTTGTCGGGCAGAATGTGCTATAAATATTGATTAGTTCCTGGGAGTTGATGGCATTGAATGCTTCTGTATCCTTGCTGATTTTGTCTAGTTGTTTTATCAGTTGTTTAGAGAGGGGTATTGAAATCTCCAACTTTAATTCTATTTGTCTATTTCTCCTTTCAGTTCTACCAGTTTTTGTTTGGTGCTTTAGAGATTTTTTTTGCCTTTAGTTTTCAGAATTTAATTGGCATGTGTCTTGGTGTGATTTCTTTGGCTTATCTTATTTAGAGTTTGCTTAGCTTCTTGAATCTGTAAATTTGTATGTAATCATAAATTTGGGAAGTTTTCAGCCATTATTTCTGTGAGTACTATTTCAGCACTTCTCTCTTTTTCCTTTCCTTCTGGGACCCCAGTAAAATAAATGTTAGATCTTTTGTTATAGTTCCATAGGTCTCTGTTTGTTCATTTTTGTTTCAGTATATTTTCTCTCTGTTGTTTAGATTCCATACTTTCTATTATTCTATCTTCCAGTTTACCAGCTCTTTCCTCTGTGCTTTCCATTCCTGTGTTGAACTCATCAATGGATTTTTAATTTCACTTATTGTATTTTCCAGTTCTAACATTTCCATTTGGTTCTTTATCTTCTATTTCTTTGTTTTCAATAGTTCCATGTGTATTCATAATTGCTAACTGAAGCACTTTGCCATGGCTGCTCTACATTCTTTGTCAGGCATCTCTCATCTCGGCATTGGCATCTATTGATTTTTGTTTTTCATTCAGTTTGAGATCATCCTCATTGTTGGTATGATGAGTGATTTTCAGTTGAAACTTGGACATTTCTATATTATTTAGACCCTATATTTCAGCTTTTTTTTTTTTTTTTTTTTTTAATACTGCTCTGGCAGGATAAGGGAGCCTGTTGCTTCGTTACTTCCAGGTGGAGGTAAAATTAATTTTTGTGCATGGTGTGAGTTAGAGGTAAAGTTCTTATCCTCCCATTGGCTATCTGGTCAACCCATCACTGTTTGTTGAAAAGACTGCCCTTTCTTCCCCTTGATTACAGTGGTCCTTGTGTCTTAAACCAGGAGACTATATAGGTGTGGGTCAGTTCTAAACTCACTGCTTCATTGTTAAAGTGTCAACTATGTGCCAAGACCCAGGCTAGGAACTAAGAATGTCAGGGGCTTAATACCTAATAAAGTGGTAATTTTGAAAAAAGGAGTAAGTACAATCCTTCTAGTTGCATTGCAGAGGCACAAAGGGGACTCCAAATTAACATGGAGCGGAGCACAAGATCAGGGAAGGTGTCCTGGAGGTGATGAGCAGAATGTGGAAGGATGGGCAAGAGTTGTCCAAGAGAAGACTATGGCAGCAGAAGGGCACCCTGGGCCAGAGGGAATGGACCACAGCTGCAAGGCAAGGGGTTAAAAAACATTTTGATGTCCATGAGGTGCTTTTAGCAGTTTTGTTTTGCAGGAGCCGAAAGCTCAAGGAGGGGAGTATACAGAGATGGACCTTGGTAGGGATGGATCCCTGGACCATGTCACGTAACTGACCATGTCACATAGCTTGGATTTTACTGTGTGAGCAGTGAGGGGGCCAGTGCAGGGCTGATAGCAGGGAGGACATGGTTAGAGGATCCTTGGGGGGAGGGTAGGATGCACTGCAGAGGCCAGGCCAGAGGCTGAAAGACTCATCAGGAGAATGAGGCAGTGGTCCAGAGCAGGTGGTGAGGGACCAGTGATGGCCGAGGTATTGGGTTGGGAAAAAGAGGCCAGGATGGCACCTTCTCCCCCGTGTTATGCAACTGTCAAGCTAGAGGAAGAGCAGGTAGGCTTTAGTGTGGGTCCCCTGGCTCTAGTACCTCCAAAGGCCTGCTGTCACTGTCCTTGGATTTTGAGAGACACCTCATGTCCTTGCAGAGAAGCTGCCATTGTGTTTAAACCACTCTGCTTCTTCATGCCACTCTCAAGCACCAGCTGCCACCCTGGACCACAGCGAACTTCCCTGCTTGTAGAAATGACCTGATATTCTCAGCTGCTGTATGTGAGCCCAAGGGCGGTACCAGATAGCTACCACTGGGACAAACTGCCCCCTAACCCAGCACCTTCAAACAACTATGATACTTATTATTTCACGGTTTCTGAGGGTCAGGAATCTGGGAGTGGCTGAGTTGGCTCTTTATGGCTCACAGACTCATGGGGCTACATCATCTGAAGGCTTGGCTGGGTGGAGGACTCACCCCATTCCCCATGTGGTTGTTTGACACACCTCAGACCCTCACTGCTATTAGCCAAAAGCTTCAGCAATTTACACAGGGCATCTTTGTAGGGCTGCAGTGTGCTTCCCTCAGAGTGAAGCAGAGAGAGAGGAAGGGGTGGGGGAGGGAGGAGAGAGAGAGAATGAAAGATAGAAGCTGCATAGAAGCTGCTGTCTTTTATAACCTAAATGTGGAAGTGACATCCATCACTTCTTCCTGGGCTGTTGGCCACCCAGACCAACCCTAGTGCAGTGCAGGAGGAGAGACTACACAGGGGTATGAAAACCAGAAGGTAGGGCTCACTGGGGGGTCTCTAAGGGTCTGGCTACCACAGGGACCTCGCAGGAGGTGATGGCAGTGCTTCTTGGGGACATGTCGCACAGGGCTCTGTCACCTCATCGGAGGATTATCTCCACAGAGTCACACCTGGGTGAATAGGTCCTTGCCCCCTTTTCTCTGGGGTCAGACAGACGTGGGTTAGAACACCATTGCTAACGTTGACTAGCAAAGGATGCCAGCAGCCATCATAAGCAGGAGAGAGGCATGGATTGGATTCTCTCTGAGCCTCCAGAAGGAACCACTCTGCTGACACCTTGATTTCAGACTTCTGGCCTCTAGAACAGCAAGAGAATAAAGTCTCATTGTTTTAAGCCACCTAGTTTGTGGTCATTTGCTAGAGTAGCCCTGGGATATTCACATAGCCTCCAAAGCCCCCTTCTGGGAAGCTGCCTCCTGGCCTGCCAGAGCTCTGAGTTTCCAGCCACTCAACAGTAAGGCTGAACCCCAGGCCCAAGTAAGAGGATGGAGAGACTCCTCTTCCTGCCTGCTCTTCCCAGGAAACTCCCATGATGCCACCTGCTCCTCCACAGTGTGACCTGAGCTCCTACAAACTGAGAGGGGGATGGGGGAGGAAGACTGAGAGAGATGGAAAGACAGACACACACAGACTAGGCAGAGCAGGAGGGCTACCCGGGCACAGTGCCTCTCAAACTTTAGTGTTTATAAGAATTATCTGAGAGCTTGAAACATCCCTGGGCCATAGCCCCCAGTGGCTCTGATTCACTTGGTGTGAGGTGGGATCTGGGAACGTGCATTTCTGATCAGCTCTCAGCAACGCTGATGCTGCTGGTCTGGGGACGTCACTTTGAGTTGCACCATTCTAGGCAGAGGGAGCAGCTGGGACAGAAGCTGGGAGAAGAGAGGGGGCAGAGCCGAAGTGCAGGCTGGGCACACATAAGCCAGCATGGAGCACACAGGCCTGACGACGGGGTTATAGGTAGGACAGCTCGCACCAAGAATGGCTGGGAGCTCATCCAGGACCAGGACACTGCTCCAGGGTCTGCTTGAGGGAAGGGGAGCCATGCACGGGCAAGGCATGTGTAAGAGAACACTGAATGGCCAAGTGGGCAGTTGGGGCCTTGGGTCAAAGGTCTTGAGCAAGGATCAAGGTCAGTGGCTGCCACCATGGGGGTTTAGAGAAGGCATCCCATCTTCAGTTTTCAGGCCAGTGAGCCAGGTCACAAATGTCAGGCCTGCCAACAAGTGTGCCATCAACCACGCTAGGTGTCTTCAAGTTTCTCAGAGTCTCCAGTCTGCAACTGGCGGTGGGAGGCTCACGGGGAAACTCGGCTGGGAGGGGTCCAGACCCAGATTGTCTTCAGGAGACAAAAATGAGACAAGCCACATTGAAACCAAGCAGGAAGCTCAGAAGGCACTCAAGCCCCCTTAGCCCTTTAATTGTTCTCGAAAGGCAGGACCCTTCCGGCAGCAATGCTAGGCCCCAAGCTTTGCCAATGCTGCCGCCCACCCCCCGCGGAGCCTGGCTAGGCCCAGATGCTTACTGCAGCTCCGTAGGGCCCTCATAAACAGACCTTTCCCAGCTGGTAGGCACTGTTTTCTTTTCCCCTCTGAGAGGTTTGTTCCTGGTCATAAATCCTGCAGGCCCAGTCGGCCAGGCTAGGATGTACACGTTGGTAAACACTGTAGTTAAAAACATGCTTCACGGCTGAAAAAGGCAGCCCTGACAATGGAGCCTTGTCCCCGGCAGCAAATCTGACGGCCACCTTCTTTGATTCCTTAACCTCGCTGCAGGCTTGTATGAAATTGGCCCCATTCTCCGGGGTCCATCAAACGTGCATTTAAACTACTTCATTAGCATCTTCCTCTGATCCATAACCACGGGGCAAATCGAACAGTCATTTCGGTGAGGGCAGCCGCAGTTTTCTATCTGGTGAACATCTAAAACTCCTTGACAAAGTTCCTTTTAAAATTTACTTCCTTTGTTCCGTCTTCGTCTTCTGTTGAGATCTTTAGTGGCCAATGTACTCCGAGATGACTTGGGGACAAAAATCCCGTCTGGCCCAGACAGTAAATCTAGCCTCCTTTCAGACGGGTTAAATGCACGCTTTATGCCTATTGTCACGGGCTCTCCAGAAGCGCCTGCGCGGTTAAGGGTTTCCTACGATAAATTAAGCCCCTCATGCCGCGGTCCAGGGAAAGAGGGCCGCGTCCGCCCCCGACGCGCAGGCGGGGCGAGGCCACAGGGACGGCACGGAGCCGCCCGCACACCCGCCTACGTCCCCGCCGCCTTCGGCCCGCAGCGTCAGGAGTCTTGTCTGCAGGGGCAGAAAGCCCAACTCAAACCGGATCCGCCCAAAACTTACCGGCTCGCGACCAGGACTGTGGGGGTAGAGCACGGCTCGCCTCAGGCCCGGTAGGCCCCAGGACCTGGCTCTCCCCGCTCCACCCGGCCACACCCTCCTGGGCTCCGACCCCGTCCCCAGCTCGCTCCCTGGGCTCACAACATGGCGGCAGCCGCGCCTCCAGCGCAAGGAGCCAGAGTCTTTCCCAGCATTCCCTAGCCAGCGCCTCATTGGCTGTGATTGGGCCACATGACCGTCCCTGACCAATCACCGAGACCTGGGTCTGAGCGGTTGGCATGGGTCACATGACCTACTGCTCACACTCAGTGGGGACCCTGGGGTGGCAGGGGCCCTTCTCCGAGGAAAAGTGGGTTGTGGTGCCCAGAAGAGGGGTGAGCGGATGCTGGGCAGCCAGAAGGGCAGATAGTCACTATGGTCTCTAACCCAGACGTCACCTTTGTCCCACAGGCCTAAGGTTCACGGTGGCAGATGGTGGCTCGGAGGCGGGAACGGAGCCTGAGCGACCCAGTCTTTCTCTGCGCACTCTCCCGTAGGTGTCCTTGCTGCAGCTTGTGCTTTTGTCATCCCCCTGTGGCCAGCATGGCGCCTCCCGTTCATGTGCAACTCGGATGAGCTCTGGATGCCCTCCCGGCATTCGTCTGAGGAGAGACGGTTGCATGGTGGGGATGGGAGGAAGGGAATTGGGATTCTGCAAAGCCTGGAGGTCACTAGCCCGGAGCCCGTGGAAAATCTGAGGGCTGCCTCTGCCAGGCGTGGTGGCTCTGGCTGGGATGGGGCCACAGGCAAAAGGGTCAGTGGTTTCAGCAGATGCCGTTGAACCCCAAGTTTTTGGCTGTGGACTAGTCCAGTAGAGAGTCCTGGAGTGTGGCACAGACCCAATTCCCTGGCCCCCCTCTCCCCCAGGCTTTCTTACTGTCGAAAGCTTGGTTTGGGCCATCCTTGATCTAGCTATAAAACATGATGTTTTCCAGTCTTCTTTGCAGCTGTGGTGACAATGCGACAGAGTTGTGGATGATGACTGACGTGTAATAGGGGTAATTGGATGGGGCTTCTGGGGAAACACTTTAATAAGCTCAAGGAGCCCTATTGACTTGTCTCGGTTCTTCCTGCCCAAAACACATACGTGATGGCAACGTACAGGAATTCTTGTTCTACCGTGGTGTCCATTGTTAACACTATCAGACTTCCCTTTTTGCCAGGATGATGGATGTGACATGGCATCACGTATTGCTTTCATTGTCACTTCCTTGATCACCAGTGAGGTTATGGTGTCTGTCCTGGTTCTTTCTCTTTGACTCTTCATATTTTTTGCTCATGTTTCACTTTTGTTATTGATTTGTAGTTCTTTATATATTCCTGGATATGAATCCTTTGTCAGTTATAAGCATTGCATATAACTTCTCCCTCTCTGTAGCTGTCTTTTCATTTTCCTGTGGTATTTTTGGTCATACTAAAGTTTTTATTTGTTTGTTTTACCTATGATATAGTTACATTTATCAGTCTTTGCACTTTTTGTTTAGATTTAATACATTTTTTCTTACCTCAGTGTTATAAAGGTATTCTCTTAGGTTTTACTTTAAAATTGCATGGATTCTCTGTGCATGTTTTGGTCTTTGATTCAACTGGAATTTATTTCTCTTTGTGAGGAAAGGATCTAATATTATCTTGTTTTCTTTTGTGAAGCCACTTGTCCCAGATCCATGTATTAAGTGCTTTTTCTTTGTTTTCTTTTTCCACAGATGTATTCTTATTGTCTCCATAAAATTTGTGTCTCTGTTCTGTCCCATCAGTCTATTTTTTCCTGCACTAATACTATGCAATATTTTTTTTTTTTGAGACAGAGTCTTGCTCTGTTGCCCGGGCTAGAGTGCCATGGCATCAGCCTGGCTCACAGCAACCTCAAATTCCTGGGCTCAAGCAATCCTCCTGCCTCAGCCTCCCGAGTAGCTGGGACTACAGGCATGCACCACCATGCCCGGCTAATTTTTCTATATATTTTTTAGTTGTCCGGCTAATTCCTTTCTATTTTTAGTAGAGACAGGGTCTCGCTCTTGCTCAGGCTGGTTTCGAACTCCTGACCTCGAGCGATCCTCCCACCTCAGCCTCCCAGAGTGCTAGGATTACAGGCGTGAGCCACTGCACCCGGCCTATGCAATTTTTTAATTACAGTAGTTTTACTGTTAATCTTTATTTCTGATATGACCCTTTTGCACTGTCTTCTTTCCCTACCTCCTTCTCCTCCTTTCCCTACCTCCTTCCTTGCCTTTTTTTTCAAGACTACCTTCCTGTTTTTAGCACCTTAATCATTCAAATAAATTTTAGGATCACTTTGTCAAGCTTCATGAAATAGCCTATTGGAGTTTTGATTAGATTTGCCTTGAAGTAATAAACTGATCTGAGTAGACTTGTCATCTTTACAATATTAAGTCCTCCTATCCATGAACATGGCATATCTCTTAATTTATTTAGTGCTTCCTTTATGTCTTTCAATGAAGATTTATAATTTTTTCCATAAATGTCTTGCATGTCTTTTGTTAGACTTGTTTGTAGGTGCTGCTCATTATTTGATGCTATAATATTTTAACATCTTATGTTTTTAAAGTTACTTTTTCTGATTGTTGTTGATGGATAGGAATGTAATGGTATCTCTTAGGTTTTCTTAGAAGAAAATAATTTGTTGGTGAATAATGGCAAATACATATAGTTAAAAGTCAACAGATAAATAGAATTCCAAAAAAAATATTCAGTCAAGAACAAAAAACAAAACAATACAAAAAAGCAGGAAAAGAGAAACATAGGGGAATATAAAACAAAGAAGATAAACATACCTAAATCCAACTATATAATATTTGTATAAATGCTAATGGATTTAACACGCCATTAAAAAAAGAGAGAGAAGCAAGACCCAACCTGCTGTCAATTAGAGACACATTTTAAATATAAAGACACAGATATTAATAGATGGAAATGATATACCATGCAAACAATAGCGCAAGAAGGTTGAAGTGGTTGTATTAAACTCAGATAAAATAGACTTCTAGACAAAGTGTAATAACACTGCTGTAAAGAGCAACATTTTATAATAATGTAATAAATAATAAATCTAATACATTATTTAATAAGTAGCAAAGGGACATTCATGAGGAAGATATAGTAGCCCAAGTATGCCTGTTAATGGATCTTCAAAATGAATGAAGCAAAATTTGACAAAATTTCAGGGAGAAAAAAAAAACAAGTCCACAAACATAACTGGACATTTTAGTAACCCTCTCTTAGCAACTGACAGAACAACTGAGACAGAAACTAGTCATGGAAAATCTGAGCTCCACTATCAACCACCCCAATCGCCTTGACACTTATAAAAGTCTACCTCAAAGGACAGAATACTCACTTTTTTTTTTCATATTCTTTATGATATACAATATACTAGACCATAGATAAAAAATGTTGTCATTCTTATTGTTACTCCTGTGTATATAATGCGTCTTTTTCTCTGGCTGCTTTCAAGATTTTCTCTTTATCATTTGTGTGATTATCATGTGCATTGGCGTACATGTCTTTACATTTATTCTGCTTGGGGTTCATTAGGTTTCTTGGGTCTGTGGGTTTATAGTTTACATTATACTTGGAAAGTCTTTAGCCATTGTTTCTTCACATATTTTTTTCTGTACCCTTTGTATTAATCATCTTGTGCTGCATAAATATTTAACCCGAAACTTAGTGGCTTAAAACAGTGAGCGTATTATGTCACAGAGTTGTTGTGTGTCAGGAATCTGGGAGAAGCTGAGTCGAGCACCTCTGGCTCAAGGTCTTTCCTAATAAGGCTCAAATTGAGATGTGGGGTGGGGCCACGGTCATCTCAGAGAATCAGCGCTCTGCCACATGGACCTCCCCATAGGACTGCTTGAGTGCTCTTATGACATGGCAGGGGCTTCTCCCAGAATGACTGGTTTAAGACAGAATAAGACAGAAGCCACGTGTCTTTTGTGACCTTACTTTCTTTTCTAGAACTTTAATTTGGTCAAGTTGATTGACAGTGCTACGTCATCTGCATTCCTCTTGACGTTCTAATTGTCCTACCAATCAGTGAGAGAGAGGTGTTGAATTGTCAACTAAAATGGTGGATTTGTTTATATCTTTGTTCAGTTGTGTCAGTTTTTGCTTAGCATAGTTCCAAACTGTCTTACTGAATGCACACACATTTATGGTGGTCATATCTTGGTTCACTGACTTTAGCATTGTTTACCGTCCCTCTTTATATCTTTCCCATCCTTTTACTTTAAACCTATGTGTGTGTTTGTATCTAACGTGGGTTTCTCGTATACAGCACGTATTTGGGTCTTGATCTTTATTCAGTCTGACAACATCCAGGCAGAGTTGTGACTGTGGCTTAAACTTTCCTCTGGGTCTAATTGGCCTGTGTCATAGTTTTTCAGGACCCCCAGAGGGTATGTCACCCTCTCATTCATCATCTCGAATCAATGCTCTGCTGTCAGCAGGGAGTGTGACTTCCATTTTATAGACAAGGGTGCTGACACTCTGAGGGGAAGAGAAAAACTCAAGCCCCCTCCCGTGGCCACTGGAGGCTGCAAGACTTTCTGGCTCCAGACCAGCTCTCCCTTGTCCACACTGAAGCTGCAGCTGTGGGGAGGGAGGATGACCCTGAACTGACCCTGTGGGCTGAGAAGGAGACTCCAGCTTCCCATGAGTTCTTCCTTCTTCACAAAAATAAATGAATCGATATAGGCCATTTTGTATTCACACTGGATTGATCGGGAACTACTTAGCCAAGGACATCAGAGGTGCATTTTCCCTTTTGACATCGAAGTGACTTTTTCAGAAACTATAAGAGGCAGGTTTGTCCTAGAATTGGTTGGCAGCTTGTACTTCTTGTTAAAAAAGAAAAAAAAAAAAAGATCTTGTA
>VBSM01000988.1:555804-566107 GCA_008086735.1 Cheirogaleus medius | reverse complement strand
CAGTGTAGGGGGGAGGGGCGGGGGCTGAGTTGGGGTTTAGACATGGGCAGCTTCTCCCACTCCCATAAAACGGGCGCCTTTACTAGTTCCCACATGTGGTGAAAGTGCCCTCCCTGGTGCTCCACAAAGGCTGTAGGGGGTGGAGGCCGACCCCTTCCCCACCCCCCTTTCTCTTAAAGACCCAAGGGAGACACTGGCCTTGCAATGAGGCCTCTATGTCTTCTACACAGGACTGAGTGCCTCCATGTGGGAGTGCCTGGAATTGCAGGTTTCAGAGCCTGAATTAGGGCCATGAATGACTGCCCCCAAATCCCAGGGCCTGTGGACATGGCCACATCCGTCCTCAGGATGCTCTCTGTCCTCCGTCCAGCAGAATGTCCAGGCCACTTCCTCGGGTGTCAGGCATGGGCCTGCCTCTCTGACCTGGCCCGGGGCCCTGGCTGTGGGAAGGGGAAATTGGAGGTGTCTTAGGGGCCAGGCCCCTGGGCATTGGCAGGAGGCACCATGGGACTGTCAGTAAATAATGAAGCTCAGGCTCCAGAGCCCTCGTTCGCATGGGTCCTCCCACGGTTCAGCATGGCTTCTCTGGCCCTGCACCTGGGGTGCTCCTGGGCTGTGGGCTGGCCCCTGGGACAACCTGTGCAGGTGGACCTCAGGGAGCATCCGGACTCTTTCTCTTGGCCCCAAGGAGAGAGACTGGGAGGAGTCACTGCTATGCTTCCTGCTCAGGACCATGGTGACGGGGCCGTGGCTACCACTTCCCTCCAGGACCAGAGGGGAGGAGGGCCTGGCTGGGCCCACCTGTGGTCCTCAGGGGCACGAAGGATGTCAAAGAAATGAGACTCCCAGACAGATACCCCTTCCTGGTGAGAAAATGTACAGTGCATTTCAGATAGGGCCCTGCCAGTGAAGAGCCATGCAATTGAAAAAAACTTGCCTAAGCTATCAAAAGTAAACAAATTTTAACCAAATGTGCTGGAGGACAGACTGAAGCATCTTTCATTCTTTCCATGGAAAATCATACTACAAAAGAATTGTGGGACAAAGAGGTAATCAAAGAGTCAAAAGCACAGGACTGAGGTATTCTAAGGAGGGCCGGGCGTGAATTAATCATGGAATCACAGCTATTTTTCTGCATGTTGTGTTCATGATTTGATCAGCCTTTTACAAATGTGTCACTTGTTGTGATTTCTTTTTCGTTCTAAACGATTATTTTTGCACCTAGTTTGCATTTTAAATTTGGTACTCTTGTTCTTAAACTGGCCCTCCGACTGCACAAGGCTTAGGGCCCCAAAGCCCAGGCCACCCGGCCCCCGCCTCGCTGTATGCTTTCCTCCTACATTGACTCAGGACGTTGGGTGGGGACCGAGGCTGTGTATTTTGCTCTTCCTGCAAGGGGATCTGCTTGAAAGAGTATTTCCCATCCTCCTGAAAGGGACGAAAGCTGTTGCAGGTATTCAATTCCCTGACCACAGGGACTGTGGGGATCTCAGGTCCCCACAGAAGCCTCTGGGGAAAGAGGAAGGGAGGGAGGCAGGGGGTGGGGGAGGGTGCCGGCAAAGACCAGATGGCAGAGCAGGTGGGCAGGTGAGGTGGACTCATGGATGCCCCCTCCCGCTCCTTCCCCAGGGATCTCCAGGCCCTGGGGATCCTTGCTCAGCCCAGGACAAGATGCTGGAGAGAGCTGGCCTTGTGCGGCATTGCTGGCCCAGTGGGGCTGACTCGCCTTCTGAGCAGGGGGTGTGCAGGCTGCTTCATGACAGCAGTTTCCAGACGTCTGGGGCATGTGAGTGTGGTTATGGTGTGTCCTCATGCACACACACGCATGTGTGCCCACGTGCCAGAAGGGGAGGTAGATCATGGGGAGAGTAGGAGACTCTTCTCACCAGCTCTTGGAATCCAGGCCTTGTTCAATAACTAATGGCTCTTTAGCACTGCTGGCTCTGGGGATGTGTTTGTAGATGAATTTCAGGGTCCTGCTTAGCTTGAGAGTTGTAAGAATGCCAAGTAGTTACCTTGAAAGAGAAATACAGGAAAGGCCATTTTTGTATCCATCCATCATCCATCTATCCATCCATCCATTATCCATCCACCATCCATCCATCTATCATCCATCCATCATCCATCATCCATCATCCACCATCCATCATCCATCCATCCATCATCCACCATCTATCATCCATCCATCCATTATCCATCCATAATCCATCATCCATCATCCACCATCTATCATCCATCCATCCATTATCCATCCATAATCCATCATCCATCATCCACCATCCATCATCCATCCATCATCCACCATCCATCATCCATCCATCCATCCATCCATCCATTATCCATCCATCTATCATCCATCAATTATCCATCCATCATCCACCATCCATCCATCCATCATCCATCCATCCATTCATTATCCATCGATCCATCCATAATCCCTCCATCAACCATCCATCCATCCATCCATCCATCAAATTGATGCTCACTGAACCACAAGTCATGGTGAAACAAGCTCTGGCTGCCAGGTGTTGGGGACACAGATGAGTCAGACAGATACGCTCTTTGCCCTGAGTGGTTCTTAGCCCCATTCTGAAGAAAGGTCAGGGGAGAGACAATTACAACAGAACAGGATCCATGCTCTGGTTGAGGCCAGTGAGTGGGAACCCCAAGGAACCCTAACTCAGCCTGAGATAGACCCAGGCTGCAGAGGAGCAGGCCAAGGGAGACACCTCGGCATCAGTCTCCAGGGACAGGTGCAGGTGTGGTAGCCAACCCCCAAGGTGACCTCCATATCTCTTGGTTCCTGGCACTCATACCCTTGTGCAGTGTCCTCTTACTTTGAACCCGATTGGGCTGTGTGAGGGAGAAGGCAGCAGAGGTGACAGCGTGTGGCCAGGCTGGGAAGGGCATTGAGCTTTGCTTTGGCCTCACGCAGCCCTCTCGGAGGGGAGCCAGCTGCCATGACACGAGGATGCTCAAGAGGCCCCGTGGCAAGGAACTGACACCTCCTCCCAACAGCCAGCACCGACTCCCCAGCTGTGGGAGGGAGCCGCCTTGGAAGCGGATCTGCTGCCCCCGTCAGACCTTCCGAGGACTGCCCGCCAGCCGACACTGCCTGCAAGCTCAGGGGACACCCTCAGCCAGCACTGCCCAGTCACCCTGTCCTGACCCGCAGAAACCATGCGGTAACAGATGCCTGTTGTTGCTCAGCCCTCTGTGTTTGGGGCAGTTTGTTACACAGCAACAGGTAACCAACACAGGGCATGTGGAGAGACCCCGTGATGCCCTGGCGCGGTTGCCATGGGGACAGGGCAGGGCTAAGGCTGGGGAGGCCTGGGGTGGGCAGCGAGGCAGCTGGCACACCATCAGCGTTTCTTTAATGAAGGGCACTCTGTGCAGAGGGTCATTTACTCCAGGAAGCTGTCCCTGTCCCTGATCACATCCCGGGTCAAGCTGGGCCACCGTCTCCGTGGGCTCCCGCAGCCCGAGGCAGTACGACACATATTAGTTGGTACCGTGATGGTCCAGCTGACTGTGTGTCTCCACCACTGGACTGTGAGCTGGCATGACAGGTGGGTGCGGGCAGTGAACACGTCTGTCCTGCTCACCGCAGAGACCCCGGCACCCAGCGCAGGGCCTGGCCCGCAGTGTGGACTTTCTGCACGTGACTGGGTGGGCACAGGGTAAGTTAGGATCTGGTGAGCCCCTCTGGGCTTTGGAGTAAGAGTCTCTGCAATCCTCATTTTAGAGCTTACGCAGGAGGGAGTATCTTCTACATGGTGTGACTGTGGCCCCAGCCCTGCTGTGTGACCCCTCTTGGGCCTGGCCTTGCCTCCTCTGGCCAACCACTCTGGCTGCTGCGAGCAGCTTCCATCAGAGAGAGAGAAGGAGAGAGAGAGAGAGAGAGAGAGAGAGAGTAGGAGGGAGGGAAGGAGGGAGAGGAGAGAGAAATATTTGGTGTCTTCTTATAAGGACACGTATCCTATCAGATTATCGGATTAGGGCCCATCACCCTTATGACCTCATTCAACCTTAACTACATTCCTAAAGGCCTTATATACAAATACAGACGCTCCTTGACTTATAATGGGACCACCCTCCATAAGCCCATTGCAAGTCTAACATGTCATAAGTTGAAAGTGGATTTACCACTGGTGACGCCGCAGAAGGTCCCCAACTCACCACAGTTCAGCCCACGATGTTTGACTCTGTGATGGTGCGAAAGTGATACACATTCAGCGGAAACCACAACCCCATTATGAGTTCTAAGGAGCGTCTTGGCTGAAGATGGGCTTGAATTTCAATAAACCCATCATAAAGTCAGAAATGGTAAGTCCAACCATCGCAAGACGGGGACGCCTGTGAGTCACGTGGGGAGTCAGAGCTTCAGCATGTGAATCTCGTGGGACACACGGTTCAGTCCCTGCTGCCACCGACCTAGTCTCTGTCCCTATAATTTCACCTTTTCCAAAATGTCACATAAAATAAAGCCACACGGTGTACAGACTTTTCAGATCTGATTTTTTTTTCACTTGGCACAATGTGTATCAATATTTTGATGAGTATATAAAAATTTCATTTGGTTTTCTTGCTGAATAGTATTCCATTGTATGGATATACCACAGCCTGCTTGTCCGCTGATGAGTCAAAGGACATTTGGATTGTTTCTGGGTTTTAATAAAGCCATACACACACAAAACCCCATTCACATACAAGTTTCTGTGTGAACACAGGTATTTATTTATTTTGAACGAATACCTAGGTGGGATTTGGAATCCTGTGGTAAGTGTATAAATTTATAAGAAATTGTCAAACTGTTTTCCAAGGTGACTGCCCCATTTTGCATTCTCGCTAGCAACATGGGAGACTTTGGGGTACTCTGCATCCTCAAAGCACCTGATACTGTGAGCTCCCCTCGCCCTAATTAATAATTCACTATCACGTGGCCACATTAAAGAAGTGTGTAGTGTTATCTCAATGTGGTTTTAATTTTCCTTAATGACTGGTGATGTATGTTTTCATGTGCTTGTTTGCTGGCCAGTTATCTTCTGTGGTGCAATGTTTCTTCAAGTATTTGGTTGATTTTTAATTGTGCGGTTTGTTTTCTCATTGTTGGGTTTTGAGAGTCCTTTAAATATTTTGGATACATGTCCTTCATCAGATATGTGGTTCACAAACATTTTCTCCCGGGATGTAGCCTATCTTTTCGTTTGAAAAAAAGCATCTTTCAATGAACAGAAGTTTTTAGTTTTGTTGAAGTCTCATTTATCAATTTCCTCTGTGATAGATTTTTTTTATATAAATCTTTTTCTAGATTGTGCTTTTGGTATCATATCAAAGAAATTTTTGCCTAACCCAAGGTTACAAAGATTTAGTTCCTGTGTTTTCTTCTAAAATTTTTATAGCTTTAGATTTTACATTTAGGCCTCTGATTCATTTTGAACATCTTACATAGGTGTGTTTACAATTTTCGTCAAATCTGAAGCATTATTTTTTCAAATATTTTTACTATCCTTCCTTGCCCTTCTGTCTGGGACTCCATCTGCATGGATATTATACCGCTCGATGTTGTCCTATAGGTCCCTGAGTCTGGTTTCATTTTCCTCGCTCTCCTCTCTGAGCTTCTGTTTGGATCGTTTCGACATTGCTATGTATTTGAATTCCCTGATCTTGTTATTCTTCAGTATTTAATATGTTGTTAAGTCTAGACAGTGAATTTTCATCTCAGATGTTGTATTTTTCATTTCTGTTTGTTTTTAACATATAAAAGAAGTTCCATTTTTAAATATGTATCTTCCATTTCTTTTTTTTAAAATTATGTTCATGTTTTCCTTTTATTTCTCAAGTATACTTATATAGCTATTTTAGAGTCATGGTCTGCTAATTCCACCATCTTTGTCATATCTGAGTTTATTTATTTTTTTTGACTGCTTTTTCTCCTGGTTATGGGCCAAGTTTTGCTGCATGTTGGCATGTCTCGTAATTTTTGTTCAGGTGCTAGACATTATGACACATTGTTCTAAGTTTGGATGTTGCTGTCTTCCTTTACAGTATATTGAAATTTGTTATGGCAGGCAGTAAAGTCACTTGTGGGTCAGTTTAATCCTTTAAACTTGTTTAAGGCTTTTGTATGGCAGCTCTAGAGCAGCCCGTACCAGAGGACTAGCTTGTCTCTATGACTAAGGCATGATCCTTCTGGAGCTTCTGAATGCTCCAGGTATTCAACAAAGTCTCTTTGCTCCGGCTGGTGGGAACCGGCATGTGTCTCAGCCCTGGGTGAGCTCTGGTTGTTCAGCTCATAGCTCTCTGGCAGTCGTGCTTTGCCCAGCTTTGTGTGGATTAGTCTTCACCCAAGACTCAAGGTGATCTTGTGAGTATTTCTGGAGTTCTTTCTCTGTATAGTTCCTTCTGTCTCAGTGCTCTGCCTCACAAGTTCTAGCTGCCTTGACCTCCCTACGCTCCTCTCTGTGTCTCTTCTGCTGAACACCCCTTCCCCAGGCAGAAAGCCAGGGTGATTTTAGGGCTCAACTGTGTTTTCCCTTCCTCTAGGGATGACAGCACTGAGCTGCCTATTGTCTAATACCTGAAAAGAGTTGCTTTCATACACTTTGTCCATTTTTCTATGTTTTTTGTTTTCTTAATGTAGGAGGGTAAATCTCATACCAGTTTTTCCTTTATGAGTGACAGCTGAAATTCCACATTTAAGTTTCTCCACCTGAGAAATGGGGATGGCCACCCACCTCCCAGGGCCATTGTGAGTCACACAGTGAGATACGCAGGTGTATTCCATCCTAACCTCACACACCTTTTCAGTTTACTTTCACTGTTTCTTTCTCTCTCAGTTGACACCTGACCCTAGCTGGGTCACCTCTCCACTTTCAGACTCGGATAAGACACACTCCACAGGGCATGGGGTCCAGCTTCCTGAGCATCTTCTCCTGGGCTGAAACAAACTGTGGGTGAAACTTGACCCAAATGAAATGAGATAAGGGATGGAGCCAGGTGGATAAATCCTCCCACCTCTCTCCCTTCTATGGCCTCTTCCAAGGTGCAGAGGTGTGGAAGCCCTTCTAAGGAACCCTGTCTCCCAAGAGCTCGTTGCGAAGTCATGGCCAGTGCAAGGCATGTCCTTGTTCCCATCCTCCTCTCCCTTCCCCCACCCTCACTGACTCGGGCTCACTGCATTGAGGTGCTGACATCTTAATCTTTCATCAGGTTTGGTTTCTAGAGAGCCTGATGTGAGAGAGCAGGCAGCATAATGCTTCCGTGCATGACAAGGGAACCGCAGCTCCTGCTTCTAATAAGTGCACCTGCCAAAGTGCTGCTCATGCTGCACTCTGGGTCATGGGGAGTGTCTGGGACCTCAGCAGAGGGCGGGAGTGTGTCTTATTCTACACCGTGTGCCTTGCCTGTTGGGCAGTGCCAGGCACACAGCTGTGTTTGATCAGTGTTTGTAATTTATTAGATTCCTCTATTGATATTTCTTGATCTTCTAAAATTAAACACAACCAATTGCTGTTCATTTTTTGTTTGTTTGTTTGTCTGTTTTTCCCTTAAGCTCATGAGGTCTTTAGGTGATAGCGGGGAGGGAGTGGCTCCCAATGCACAAAACACCCCAGGAAGAAGTCAGAGTTCCATCTGTAAAACCCAGGGCAACGGCTTCCACTTCTGCTTCAGGCAAGACACAGGGGGGGTTTCCTGTTGCAAGAAACACTATCACAAGGTACCGGACAGGTTGGAGAATCCCTTTCTGTTCGGGTCTTAGACTGGTGGAGTCAGCACTAAGAAGGACCCAGCCCATTCATTCTACTGACAAGGACACAAGGGGTCGAGGTGGAACATGCCGGGCTTTGGCCCAGCCCTCTGGACCCCTGTCCCACTGTTTCCTCCTGTACCACAGATCCTAGCTTAGAAATCCCAAATCTAATTTTTCCAATAGACATGTTGGAAACATCCTGACACCTAGGGGTCTGACCCCTGACTCACCATTCCTTCCTCTGTGCCCAGCTGACCTTGGCAGACCTTTCCCCACTCTATGGGGGAAGAACAGCAATGCCAGCTCCTTCCTCCTCTGAGTCCCCTCACGGTGGCTAGAGTGCCCCCTAGCCCCTGCTACTTTCTCCCAACTCCTGCAGAACCCCACTCCCTTGTCCCAGCCTCCACCTGGTTTCTACTGCCCCAGACATTATTAAACTGAACAAATATTTATGAAAACCTACTGCATACTAGGCCCTTGCTAGGGTCTGGGGAGGGAGCTCCGGTAGCCATATGCAGCCCCGCACGAGTCCTGGATCACGTACTCAGCCCTGATGTGTGCCTTGGGAATATATTTTTTAAAAAATTGTTTAAATATTTTTGGTTTAGAGATTATTTGAGCAGATCGTGCGTAGAGCTCCACATTCCTTCTCTCCACCATGCCTCAGTTTCCCCTATTATTGCTGTCTTGCATTTGCATGCCATGTTTGTTACAATCAATGAGCCGATATTGATATGTTGTTATACCTGAAGTCCAGAGTTCACATTAGGGCTCACTGTCTGTGTGGTATAATCTGTGGGTTTTGAAAAATGCGTAATGACATCCATCCATCATTATGGTCCCGAACAGAAGACTTCCACTGCCCTGAAAGTCCTCTGTGCTCCAGCTGGTCATCCTGCCTCCTCCCAACCCCGGCAGCCACCAATCCTTTTACCGTCTCCACGGCGCGTCTTTTCCAGACTCTCACGCAGCGGGAAGTATACCGTGTGTGGTTTTCCCACCTTAGCGCCTTTCGCTTAGCAATGCTCATTTGAGATGCCTCCGTGACTTTCTGTGGCTTGCTAGCTCATTTCTTTTTGTCACTAAATAACATGGGCATCTTTGCTATGGAGCCTCCCAGGCGATTCTTCAGGGGAGCAGGGTGGAGCCCTGCGCGGTGGAGAGGGCCCCGGTCCCAGCACAGGCTGGCTGGACGCGCTGTTCCTGCACGTACAGGCCATTGGCTTTACCTCCCTCCTCCTGATGTTTTGGTGTAGTTGGTTGGTCTCAGCCCCCGGCCATACCTTCTACCCCGAGTCCCCATCTGTGTTGGGCAACGTGCTGCACCTGTCCTGCGGGCTTGGTCATCAGACCCGGCCCCCACCTCTGCTCTGCTTCTTGCTGGCTGTGAGGCTGTGTGTGCCCCTTACATACCTCCAGGGGCCTCGGTGTGCTCATCTGCACAGTGGGTCTAGGAGCACCTGCCAAACAGACTTATCACGAGAAACTGGTTACAGGGCCTCTGAGTGTCACAGGTGCCCAGCTTGGTTCCCAGCACGTTCTCTCTGCTGCAGGCCTGAGCCTGGTTCTGCATGGGGTCCTTTCGTAGGACAACAGGGAGCCAGGGGGCTGGGTCTGCCTGTGGGGAGTGTGTGAATCAAAGGAAGCAGCCGCAGCTGAAGCAGCCTCACCCGGATTCTTGAATGCGGCCTCTTGACAGACGGATTGTGCAACGGCATTCCTCCCGAGGAAACACGCCTGCCCTCCGAGAAGGTGCGCGAGCTTCCCAGACGTGGAAAGGGCGCTGCTGGGTGAATTGATTCTTCATTATTCCACTCCCGAGGCTCTCACGTTGGACAAGAGCCCGGCACCGGCAGACACCCGCCTGCACGGGGCTGCAGGTAGTCTCCGCAAGGATGGGTTCAGAAATGCAAATCCTCATCCATTCCCTGTCCCCTCCGCCCGGGACAAAGGGCCTGTTGTTGCGGTGCGAGCTGGCTCTCTGGCATCCAAATATTTCACTGCCGAGGACACACGGGCTCACGTCTGCCGCATCCGACCGGCGGGGTTTGTGCGGGTCTGGGTGGCGAGCCAACGTCTGCAGGGCATCGTTTATCTCCCCATCACCTGACAAACACACCCGACCTGGACATGCCACCTTCAGGTGTGGTTTCCCCGTGGGGTCCTCAACCCCAGCCCCTCCGAGTGAGGGCAGTGCAGCGGGTGGGCGGGGCCATCACTGGCAGGTGCCAGGGGCTCTTTACTGCGGAGGAGGGGCCTCCAGGCACCCCTGTGCCCCCCTCCCACTTCCTTTCTGTCTCTCCCCCCTTCATTCAGGACCCAGGCAGAGGAGGGTCCGAGTCTGGACTTTGGGGTCCCTGCAACAGCGGACAGACCCACGCTGTGGTGGGCTGAATGACAGCCCCTACTTCGTCATCCATGGCCCCTGTGAATGTGAGAAGGGACTCTGCAGACGGGACGGAGCTAAGGATCTGGAGGCGGGAGATTACCCCGGACTGTCGGGTGGTCCCTCCTTTATAAGAGGGAGGCAGAAGGGTTAGAGTCAGA
>VBSM01000988.1:531805-544686 GCA_008086735.1 Cheirogaleus medius | reverse complement strand
GGGGTCTCAACTGCGCTGGGGTGCTCGATGTCTGGGCCCTAGACCCTGGGTTGGTGCCGTGCTAGGTACTGTGGGCACAGGGGGCAGTGAGCACTTGGGGGTGTCGGGAGTTAGCGGGGCAGGGAGGGAGCCCTGGCCGGCTGCTGGCTCAGGGCGGGGTGCAGCGGGAACAGGGGGCTTGTGGCTGCAGAGCCTCACACCTGCTGGCAGGGACAAGGCTGTAGGTTCCCCCAGCACAGGTGACCCCTTTGGGAGTGGGGAGCCAGGGCTGGCCTGGCCTTTGGTGGGGGGCTGTGCTTGTGTCCCAAGTCACCTTTGACAAGGAAAGCAAAGGTCACGGGAACAATCCCTCCCTTTCACGCTGGGCGACCTGGCAGGAGCTCATGTGGAGCTGACAGAGGTGGCAGCCCCTCCCGAGCAGCCCAAGACAAACACGCTGTAGGAAGTTCCCACGCTCCCAGGGCCTCGCGCCTGGAGCTTCTGTAGTCACCTGCCCGAGGCTGGGGCTGTGAGGAGGGCGGGGCCTCCACCTCCCGCAGGTGAGCCCGGAGTCGCACCACCTGGGGGCACACCGGCTGGGCACCTATTCCATGCCACGCATTTTGCAAACATCGACTCGCTGATTCCTCACGACGATCCTACTATGTTGATATTATGATCTTCATTTTGCAGAATAGTTAACCCGAGACTCAGAGAGGTTAAGTGACTTGCCTCGGGTTGCACGGCCAAAAAAGGGAAGAGTCAGGATTTGGACTCAGGTTCCCCTGGTTGCTAAGTCTGTGCTCTTGGGTCTCAGCGTGTAGTCACTCAGCGAACCTGTGCAGCATGCTGCCGGGTGCCGGGATGCAGACGTAGTCAGCGCAGTGGCCTGGCGGGGGTCCTCCTGCCCCGCGGCACAGCAAGAGAACACCGTTAGCAGTGGCCTGGGGTTCCTCCTGCAAATCGGGCAAGTGGGTCCCCAAACCGACCCCTGGAGAATATGCTAGAAGGAGGTGAGACAGCGGACACACACCCAGCCACGGGCGAAGGTGCTAGAGGAACACAACGTCTCAGTTCCCAGAGTTTCGTTCGGTGTTATTTTCGATGATCTCGGGTCGGGGGTGGCCCGGGAGGGGGCGAGGGTCCTGGTTCACTCAAAACCGGGGTGAGCGAGAGCAGGCGCCCCTGCTGCCACGAGCACCCCTTCCGAAGCGGGGGGTGCATGGAAACGGGGACCCCTAAGCCTCAGCCACACAGGGGCTGCCAGGTCCTCCTCTCCCAGAGGCACCCTGAGAAACGTGACCGGCTGGGAGCTCTCGGAGGGCAGGACTGTCCTTTCTCGAGCGACATAGATTGAGTGCCAGCTGTATGCAGGCTCGGGGCTCCCAGGGGCAGGGATGAGAGTGTCTTGTCCTCAGCACCCAGCGTGGTGCCTGACTCACAGCCGACGCACAGGAAGTGCTGGCCCGGCAGTGGGGCCACCGTTGGTCATCAGTTGTCACTGCCCCCTCCCCCACTCCTGATGCTCCCAGGGCCTCTGAGGGTCACTGGGCCTTCCTGTCGTTGAGGACCCCTGGAATGGCCACGCAGCTGCCTCGCAGGGCCCCACCCATGGCTGGTCCCCCAGATGGGACGGTGGCCGGGCACCAGCACGCTGCTCGAGTGGTGGTCTCCAGGGAGCCTGCAGCTCCTTCCTCGTGGTCTCCATCAGGTCAGTGGGTGGCTCAGCTCGGGCTGGAGCCCACATGAGGGTCAGAGCCAGGAGGCAAGGGGACAGGCCTGGGCCGGGCGGGCCCTGGGGTGACACCGGCGGGGCTCTCCCCTACTCGGGGCCCCTGAGGCAAAACCAGTGTGGCCCCTCCTGCTTCTCAGAGTCTGGATTTCGAGGCAGCAGGTGTTCAAGAAAGACCTGTCCTCTCAGGCAGGTGTCTGACCAAGTCCTTCCTTGGCCAGTCTCCCCTCCTCGGGGCTCCCGGCTCAAGAAGGGCGTCAGGCTTGCAGCTGGGACTTGATTCTTGTGCGCTGAGCATGGGCGGCCCTGCCCCTCCATTACTGCACCGCCTGCCTGGACCTGCCCCCACCGACCTGCCCTCCTGGACGACACCTGCCAGCCACGCAGACTCACCCGCCCGTCCCATCTCGTTGTCCCCCAGCCACGCATGCGCGCGGCGTCCACCCTCTCGTCTCGCCACCTGCTCCCCGTGCGCCCACTCAGCACCCCCCACTGAGCGTCCGTCCACTCGCTCCACCGCCACGCGCCCGTTTAGCGCCCGACTGCCCACCTGGCTTACCTGCTTGTCCGGCGCTCCCTCCCTCCGGCTCTGGGTGCCAGAGCTGAAGTGGCAGAGTGGACACAAAGCAAGGCTAGAGAAGTGACAAAAACCAAGTTCGTCAACAATAAATGCTTTCAGTCCCTGGCTTTGCACCTTTCCAGCCAGAGACGGCTGCTCTTTCTGTCCCGGAGGCAGAGTGGGGTTGGGCGGGACGCAGGGGCTTCCGGGTCAAAGCCCCGGCTGCACTCGAGGGTCTGCAGTTTATCAATCGCGTGAGCGTGGACGCATTAACCGGCTTCCCCGTGTCCCCAGAGTGTCAATGGTAACTCCAGAGCCTCTTTGCTGAGTCATCGTAGCAATGAAATGCAGGCAATAAACAATATGTTACTGATATAATTAATTCTCCTTATAGAGCCTGAACTATCTAATTGTGTCTGATCCTACTTAGGGTGCAAGGTTTATTTTGCCTGTGATTACTGAATGCCAAAGTAATGAAAAATAATCTCTGTATGTAATTTTTCGTTCATCCGGGCCTTCTTTTTTCTAATTAGCATGCTCCCTGCCCATTTTCAATCGCGCTTTCCTTTTTTATTTGGGCAGCACTGCTAACATCTCTTTGATAAAAGGAAAACAAAATTTCCAGTTGAGATAAAGGAAGGGCCATTTCCTTTGTCAGCTCTCCTTGAAAGGAGCATTCAGTGTGCAATGTGATTTTCCCACTGGAATTTGGAGAGAGAGGTGTGAAATATTTGTCCAGATCGTTTCTCATTAATGAGGCATTCCAACAACCACAAGCCTCCGGCCCTCTCACTAGGCACACCCAGGAGGAAGCGACTCATCTGACTAATCCGTGTCTGTGGGAGTGAAAGCGTCCTCGCGCTCTGGCTGAACCGGGACGCAGGCACTCATGTTCCACTGGTGCAATGTGTCTGACAGTGTCAACTGCTTGCCCTGGCCACGGCGTGGCAGAGTGTGGCCTGGTGTGGGCTGTGGAGCTTTCTGCTTCCTGCTGCTGGGGCTAGGCTAGGCTAGAGGCTAAACCTGAGGCTCTGGTGTGTGCTAGGCTCCTTGCACATCTGGCTTTATTCTCTCTCCTGTATGGGAGAAACGTAATTACTCCACCTTAGAAGAGGAGACTGAGGGTCAGAGTGGCTATGGGAGACTTACTCTAGGTGACACCAGTAAACACATTTCAGATCTGTCTGACACCGACATGTAGCTCTTGCTGTCACAGCTAGAAGTGTAGCCATTCACCTGTTCCCCCTTCCCCCAAGTCCCTAGTCTGCTTCTGAGCCAGCGTGTGTCCAAGAAGGACGCCTCCTGTGCCCGCACATCCACCGTGTTTCCAAAACGTGATGATGGCCTAGTTTGAGCTTCTCGCCTCAGTTGAGACCCAGGACCACGCCTGCCTTCATGGTACCAGTGCCATCTCCTCTAGGGACGGGGCTCCCACCTGGCCTGCCGCTCTCTTCCAGAGCTTCTCTGGATGTCTGTGACACCTGACGCCTCTGCACGCGTGACCGTTGCAGGCTTCTGGCCGGGGATTCGGACGTGCCTGGACATGGGAGCAGGCTCCGGTGGCCTCTGATGCTCCTCATCACTTGCCGTTCACGTCCTCGTGTGGCCCCCTCCACCTCGAGGGCTGACCTCGTCACCTCTAGGGCATCATAGGCAGGATGGAGCAGGGCTCTTAAGGCCATGTCACAAGAGCCACTGTGGCTTCTGCCTGGCTTCTTCCATCATGACGTCTGCCTTCTCGAGCAGCCCTCTGGAGAGGGCCACGCAGCAGGGAACTGAGGCTTCCTGCCCACGGCCCTGTGCGGGCGTCCCTGTGGATGCGGATCCTCTAGTGCCAGTCACGCCGTCAGAGGGGATGGTAGCCCTGGTGGGCATCCCGGCTGCAGCCTCCTGAGGGGCCCCGAGCCAGCACCCCCCAGCCACGCCGCGCCCGGGCCCTGACCTCCAGGGGCTGTGAGGGGTAATGGTCACAGCTGTAAGCCACCAAGCTGGGCCATTGTGCTGCAGCGAGAGATCACTGATACGTGAAGTGCGAGTCCTGCTCTGTCCTTACTGGTGGAGCAACCTGGGCCAGGTGACCAGCACGGAGCCTCAGTTTCCTCCTCCGTCAGACAGGGTCACAATGACGGAGGACGGAGCGGGATGTGCGTGAGGCGTCCCGCGCTGCGCATGGCTTCCGGAGGGGCCTGACCGTGGCTGCGAGTATTTCTGTTGCTGTCACGATCGCTGTGTGGGCCTCAGTGACACTCCTGCCAGCAGGGACAGCTTCTTACATGCCCTGACACACGCACTCACACACATACGTGCACACACACGTGTACACTCACACACACGTGCACACACACATGCTCATGCACACAGACGTGCACACTCACACACTCAAACACACGTGCACACACATGCACACACGTGTAAACTCACATGCTTATGCACACAGACGTGCACACACTCATGCACACAAACGTGCACACTCACACACCTCACATATGCACACACATGCACACACATGTAAACTCACATGCTCATGCACACAGACATGCACAGACACGTGCGCACAGACATGCACACACGCACACACGTGCACACTCACACTCATGCATACAGACATGCACACTCACACATGTGCACACATGTGTACACTCGCACACTCATGCACACAGATGTGCACACTCACACACACGTGTATACACACATGTACACAGACGTGCACACTCACACACATGTGCACACACACGTGTACACTCACACACTCATGCATATAGATGTGCACACTCACACACGTGCATACATACGTGCACACTCACACACTCATGCACACTCACACACACATACTCACACACACACTCAGCTTATGCTGGGCTTTCTGTTCCTGCTACAGAACCAGTGAATGAAGTGAAGTTTCTTTTTATAAAATAAAAAACATTTTAATTGTGGTAAAATGCACACAGTATGAATTTTACCATTTTAGCCATTTATTAGTGTATAGTCTGTGGCTTCAAATATATTCGCATTTTTGTGCAACCATCGCCACCATCCACATCCAGAACTTTCTCTTCGTTCAAAATCAAAACTCTGTCCCAGTTAAACACTAACTCCCCATCCCCTCCTCCCTGCCCGGCTCCCCGTCCCCTGTCTGTCTGTCGCAGGCGTGGGACCATGCAGCGCTCGCCAGCTGTGACTGGGTCACATCTCCCAGCGCGATGTCCTCAAGGCCCCTCCATGCCGCAGCCGCGCCAGAATCTGCTCCCGTGCGCGGCTCGGCGTGTTCCACGGTGAGCAGTTTCTCCATTTGTGTCCTCCCTGTGGCCGCGAGGCACCGAGGCAGGCGGCAGTCCTACTTATCTGCTTATTTCCAGCCCTTCTCGGAACCTGGCTCTGAGTGAGCCTGACTCAAGACGTGTTCGTGGAAGAAATGACGAGAGTCCAAGTATCTGGGTTTGCGTCCAGGTTCTGCCGTTTCTTGGCTGTGTGGCCTGCGGCAGGCGGCTGACCGTCCCGCGTCTCCGTCTCCGCGTCCATGAAATAGGGTGGAGGTCTGCTCCCTGGTAGCCGCAGGCCTCCAACACGAGGACCTGCTTGGAAATAGCGGGGTGTGTGGGGCACGCACACTCTCCCTGGCTCATCCCAAGGCCTGGAACGATGGCACCCCTCTGCCCACCTGAGCCTGACCTGCTTGCCCCTCAGCGGGGGACCAGGGCCAGTGGCCGTTGCCATATTTCCGCATGGTGGCACGGGATACTTTAATTACCACCTGTCGCCTGAGATAAGGCCCCTGGGTGCCATGTTTCGTACCTGGCAACACCGTCGGGAAGACCCCAGGCCGTGCCGAGGTGTCTTACACCAGGAATGCGGGTAAAAACAGCAGTGGGGAGGAACTAGATCCACATCCACGAGGTGTAATTTCAGACGTGCGCTGGTAACTCCCTGGTGGCCGGAGGCTCCGGAATTCCTACTCTCTGCCAAGCCAAGGGCCAGGAAGCCTTGGAATCGGGTGGGCTTCATGCTCAGCCCAGGGCTGTGCGACCTCGGCAAGTACCTGGTGTGGGAACACGGGCTCTGGGGCAGATTAGACCTCGGGCCTGCCACTGGCTACTTGGGTGGCCTTGGGGACTCTGCTGAACTGACCTGTGCCTCAGTTTCCCCATCTGTAAAGTGGGGACAATAAGGGCTCCCACATTTCCTGCGGCTAAGTACCCCGTGAGCCTCCGTAGCTCTCTGTTCCTCCTCTCTGAGCCTCGCTTCCTTTATCTGCGCAGTGGGGGCACCCCGCCCCTGTACGGATGCCTGTTCGTCCCTCTCTTCTCCCCTCGTTAGGTTTGGTGAGTGGCACAGTCTGCTTGGTGCGTGTGCATGTTTGGAGGACGGCCCCCCGTCACGGCCCCCTGTCACTATCTCTGGGTCTGTCTCGTATCCCTTGTGGCTGCTGCCTCTCAACCCGAGGGCCCCTCCTCAGCGGGCCTTCTGTACCACTTTGCCTGGGGGCGTTGCTCTGTGATGTTTTCCGTGCCAGGCTGTTTCCCTTGCTTGTTGCACTTTGTCATCACTGATTTCTTTCCTGCTTCTCCCACTAGAATAAGCGTCACGGGCAGGGCCGTGCCCTCTGGCTATTGCTGCATCCACCGGCTCGGCAGAGGTCCCCGTGGTGGTGCTGAGTGGATGCTTGTTGAACAAATGAATGAATGAGTGAGTGAACGAATGGTTCGGGAGGGTGGTCTTGGGCTGGAGGGAGCAATGTCTCTCCAGGCAGAGCCCAGATGCTGCCTCAGACGTTCCCACGGATGCCACGTCCACCACGACCTGAGGCTGTGCTGCGGGGTCTGTGGCTGGGGGGGCTCAAGGGGTCAGAGCCAGGGCTGCCCTCTCTTTGTGCTTGGTTTCCCCGCGAGGCCTTGCCGCGAGCTTGGAGGGGCTCCCTGTGTGGGCCTGGGTTCTCACGGGCACACCCCACCCGTCCCCACCCGACCTGGTGCTCCCCACGATCTTAACAGACTGCCCCGACAGATGCCTGAGACACCAGCGTCCACCCTGGAGAGTTGGGAACGGGGCTGCCCCTGCCCCTTCTTGGGTCAGAGGACAGGGCTGTCCCAGGTGACAGGGCTGTCCCAGGTGACTGACAGGGCTGTGGTGGGACCCAGAGAGCTCCAGACAGTTGCCACCTCTCTTGGGTCCTTGCTTGGGGCCTGCAGGGCTCTTCTCATAGGCCCATTCCTGTCAATCCTGACCACACCACTCCCAGCCTAGAACACTCAGTGGCTCCCATGGCCCCCTC
Organism: Cheirogaleus medius; assembly: GCA_008086735.1. Lineage (NCBI taxonomy): Eukaryota > Metazoa > Chordata > Mammalia > Primates > Cheirogaleidae > Cheirogaleus > Cheirogaleus medius. The sequence goes on along the minus strand of VBSM01000988.1, from coordinate 537,147 downwards.
ATGAAGTCCTTGCTGCTCGCCATGGCCTTCTAGAAATTCCCTGGTCACTCCCTCCAGCCCAGCCTCTAATCTCCCATCATGCCATCCCGTGTCCTTCACTTCCTGACCATGCTGCACGTCTGTGCTCCTCCGTGTCTCTCCCGCTCTGGGCCTCTGCCCAGGCAGTTCCCTCTGCGCCCCAGCCCCACTTCCCTGGCTGACTCCTCACCCTAAGTATGTGCCGGAGACAGTGCTCTGTGGTCCCCACACCGTCGCCTCTTCCGGGGCTCAGAGGAAAACCTCATTTCCCAGCCTCCCCGAAACCGGCACTGACTTCCTCCCGGTCCCATCCAGCCAGAGGCGGCGAGAACCGGTGCGGGGTCTCCACGCTTCCCCGACACGGCAGAGCAGCCTGGATCCCCGCGTCCCCCCGGAGACCCTCCGCCGACACCCCTGACCGTGGCGGGAGTGCAGGTGCACCGCGCAGTGAGAAGACGCCGGCGCGGGCTCACTGTAGCTGCCGCGCAGCGTCTCGCGTGCACACGCGCTCCCGCTCCGGAGGAACTTCCCGGGAAGCGGCTGGCCCTGCCGGGCGGGACGAGGCACCTGCCTGGGCTTCCCCAGCCCTTGGGTTTGCCGTCACCCCACCTTGCCGACATTGCTGCTCCCCGACCACCTCCTCTCCTGGCTGGGGCACCCCAGGGGCGGGCCCGGGCCCACCCTGCTCCAGCCCCCGCCCGGCTCGAGCCTGGTCCTCCCGGCACTCGGGCTCCCCGCTGAGCCCGGCTAGCGGCTGGACTTGGCAGGGGCCCAGCGGTCCCCTGCGTGCACATTCTTCTTTCCGGAGGAATGTCCCAGATCCAGGTTCCCACAGGGGTGCCTCAGCCGAGGGGAGCGACTCCGGCTCTGGCTATTGCTCGCGGCAGAAACAGCCGTCCTTTTGAACTCTGCGGAGCGAGCCCGCAGACGGGCACGGCCGCGACTCGGGGATGCCCGGGTCACTGCGCGCTCACTCGGGCGGGGGCTGCCCTCCTCCGCAGGTCAGCAGAGACGTTGTCAAGTGAAACCCATTCTAATTAAAGGGACCATTAAGCAGGGGCCTTTAAACATGGCCATTTCCTAAAGTTCTCCCTGATGCCAGTTAATCCCCCGGAGGAAGGAGTGGAGTTGGGGGGTGCTGAGGGCCCCCGGGAGAGCCGGCCCCACCTTCAGTCACTCAGCCTGCATTTATCTGGAAATCTATCTCGACAGTCACTTAAAGACTCCAGGAACGTTCTCCAGGCCCTAATTCCTCAGCTGTTGAATGGGAACGCTGCCCCTCGCACCCCGCCCCTCCCTGGGGACAGAGATGAAACCGGAGGGCCCCAAAAGGCAGCTGAGATGTGAACTGGCCGCAGGAAGGTCCTGGTCGTGGTAGGATCGGGCCGAAGGTAGCGTGGGCCACAGATACCCTCCGCTCAGCGAGCACTAACTGAGCACCTGCTGTGTGCTGGGCTCTACCCTGGGCCCTGGGACGGAGCATCAGACAGGACAGATAAAGGCCTCACCATGTGTTTACATGCACTCAGCTCCGAGTGGCAAACGATGCACGCGGCATTGCACCGCCCACGTTCCTCTGCGTGTGTGTGTGACAGAGAGAGAGAGAGAGAGAGCGAGCACTCATCCTCCAAGTAACTAGAAGCGAGTTATCACAATTTTCTGACTGTCTTGGCCAAGAGTGGCCAGGGGGCAGAGAGGAGGGTCAGACCCTGGTGGGCCTCAGCTTCATGACAAAGCTGAGATTCCATCCCGTGAAGAAATGAAGAAGAATAGCTCAGATCTCAAACACCCCCATCCATCATCGAGGATTCTGTGATCCATTCGTCATGTCTGCTACCAGTGCAGCCTTGGGGGGCCATGTCAGGCGTGCTCTGCACCAGCTAGCCCTGCTGGAAAATCGAAACTAGTGAAGTAGTGTTTGAGGAAAAATTATGAAAGCAATTTGACAAAACCATTGAACTTTCTTATCTTAAGGGCCTGTAATAGCTTGCAACATGTCCCGAGATAAAACCATATATTGGCCCCGTCCATTGCCCAGGGTCGCCTGATAGCCTGGGCCACCCATGAGATCTCCCCAGCCTTTTGGCCACTGCTCTCATCCTCTGGGCTCCCGTTTGGCTGCCAGCTCACCATCTGCAAAACTCGCTGGGAAAGTAGTGCATTCATTTAAGCGATCATCTGAGCGAGTTTTGGAAGGGATGGAGCTGAGGCATGAATCCTGTCTGGAAGCAAGGTCCAGGGCCTCCTGCCCAAAGGGTGGCCCGCCTGTCACGCTGAGCAGCTGAGTTTCCCTGACACACCACGTCTACCCCAGCCTCTGCATCTGTCTGTTGCCTCTGCCTGGGGTGCCTGGAAAGCCTCTCCTGGCTCTGCAGCACTTAGACAGGGGTCCTCAAACTTTTTAAACAGAGGGCCAGTTCACTGTCCCTCAGACCGTTGGAGTGCCGGACTATAGTTTAAAAAAAACTATGAACAAATTCCTACGCACACTGCACATATCTTATTTTGAAGTTAAAAGAGAAACGGGCAAAAACACCCGCATGTGGCCCGCAGGCCGTAGTTTGAGGACGCCTGACTTAGAGCAAAGCCCCTGCCCTGCTGGGCCCACCTTAGAATTCAAGCAGCCTCTCAGATAGCCCCATGCTTTGCTCCAATCACACTGTGTTGTAAACTACCTGTGATAAGAATCTCTCTCCTCTGCTAGATTCCAGGAGCCTAGAGGACAGCCCAGCATAGGGCATGGCACAAATAGTGTCCTTAAAGTATAGCCAAGTCTCAACTTTGTGCCTGCCTCCTGCTAGTTGCTGAGCCTCCCTCTTCCAGAGTGGATAGAAACAGGGATTTGATTCGTTTTGGTTCCCTGTGGTGCTCATCATTATCATCACCATCATCATAATCATTACCATCACCATCATCATCATCACCACCATCCCCATCATCACAGTCATTACTATCACCATAACCATTGTTACCACCATCATTATCATTATCACCATCACCATCATCACCACCATCACCATCATCACCACCATCACCATCAACATCAACACCATCATCACCACCATCACCATCAACATCAACACCATCAACACCATCATCACCACCATCACCATCATCATCACCACCATCCCCATCATCACTGTCATTACTATCACCATAACCATTGTTACCACCATCATTATCATTATCACCATCACCATCATCACCACCATCACCATCATCATCATCACCATCATCATCATCACCACCATCACCACCATCACCATCAACATCAACACCATCATCACAACCATCACCATCAACATCAACACCATCATCACCATCATCACCATCACATCACAATTACCATCATCATAATCATCACTATCACCATCACCATCATAATCTCCATCAAAATGTCACATCACCAACATTCTCATCACCACCATCAAAGTATCATCATCATCATCATCATCCTCACCATCATCATCACCGTCGCCCCCATTATCATCACCACTGTCAGCTCATCATAATTTAACATGTGGGTGGGCACCCTGAGTATTGGAGCCAGAGGGGGAAAATCAAACAGGGACAGGTTCAGATTTCTAAGGTCCCCATCATCTCTCCAGCGGAACCCAGCTGGGCTGTTGAGGCGTCATGGCGGCAGACCGAGCCCAAAGGATGAGCCTTGTTAGTCAGAGCTGGGCTATGGCGGGGCTGAGTGTCAAGTCAGCGGAGGGTGCCGGAAGAATCTGGGGTTGCTGAAACGCTGACAGCAGACAAAGGTGCTGGGGCATCTCCTGGCTTCTCAGCAGGGGCTTTGTGGAGAGGACCTGTGAGGCAGGACCTCTGAGGTCTCATGCCACCTCCACCTCTACCTACCTGGATGACCTCGGGCAGGCCCCTTCCTGTCTCTTGGCCTCGGTTCCCCATCTCTAAAATGGGGACACACTGGGACACCAGGGTCTGCCCTCAGCAAGTGGCTGGGGGCTTGCCCTGGGCAGCCGGGAGGGGACGCTGATGGGCAGGTGGGGTGGCGGTAGAGGTTTCTGCAGGGGCCCTGGAGGCAGGTGACCATGGGAGTAGCCCCAGTAGGACACTGGCGAGCCCTCCTCCCATTCTCTGGGGCAGAGGACTGGTGGGGCCTGGAGTGCAGCTGTCCACAGGGTCGTCCGGCTCAGCGCAACACCCCCGGGCATCCTGGCCTCTCCGTCTCGCTGGATGGCGTCACCCTCCTGGGAGTTGTCTGGACGCCCCTCTCCTTGGCCCTCCCCTGGAGTTTGCCCCGGAGTCCTGTCAGGGTCACCTCTGTCCCACCACCATCTGCCCCCTGTGGGGACACGGGAACCCCCTCCCTACTTCCTCCGATCCCCTCCACCAAGCGGCTGGAGGAAGCTTCTAAACTGGCACTCAGGCCCTGTCCCTCACCCCGCAGGGCCCAGCCCTTGGCATAAAGTCCAAGGCCCTGACCAGGCCTGTGAGGTCCACCGGGGCCTGAGGGTTGGGGCTGGCCAGGGCTGCAGCTCCCATCTGGGTGTGGGCAGCCTGAGCCGACTGGCCCCTCTCCGCTCTGGGTCTTGCATGGATTCTTTTTCTTCTCCTCTTCCTGCCCGTCTATGGTATCTTTCCCTGGCTGCTCTGGAAGTTTCCTTGGAGCCCCACTGTCTTCACTTCCCGCCGGCATTGACCGTGGTGTCCTGGCGAGCTGGGGAGGGTGGGCTCACTCCGTGCACCTCACCTGTTGTGGGCTTGGCACTTAGTGAGTGCTCAGTGTGCCCATGTGGAGTGGGGGTGGGGTGGGGCCCAGCCTGCGCGGGATAAAGAGTGGGACCGCGCAAATCCCCATTTTTAGAGCTTCCCAAGTCGTAAGTAGGAGGCCTGAGTGGGCAGGACCCTCACCCCATCCTCGCTCTTCCAGTCTGCGGGTCCAGCCCAGCTCCCATGCCCAGCCGCGGGCTCCACCCTGGCTTCAACCCCAGCGGCAGGCAGGAATGCTGGGGGGAAGGAAGCCCCGCCCACCAGGCAGCCCCCACCGGGGGTGGGGGGGATCCCTCCTGAGCTCTTGCCTTGAATCTCTTCCGGCTGCTGCCCCCCAAACCCATAGCTGGCAAAGGAGGGAAGGGAGCCTGGGAGAGGCCAGGTGACGTGTGGAGCCCGGGCTGAGACCCAGCCAGAAGCCAGGTGTCCCTGGATCTCCCTCACCTGAAACCAGATGTCTAAGGGTCTTCCTCACCTGAAGCCAGGTGTCCTTGGGTCTCCCCCACCTGAAACCAGGTGTCCCTGGGTCTCTTTCACCTGAAGCCAGGTGTCCCTGGGTTTCTCTCACCTGAAGCCAGGTGTCCCTG
>VBSM01000988.1:469206-499254 GCA_008086735.1 Cheirogaleus medius | reverse complement strand
GCCCGTGAGTCCTGACTCTGAGTCCTGACCGTGAGTCCTGACCGTGAGCGCTGCCCGTGAGCGCTGCCCGTGAGGGCCACCTGTGAGTGCTGACCGCTTGCCTGTCTGAAAGGCCCCTGAGGGGGGCAGGAGGGCTCAGTGTCATGTCTCCCGGGGTCCCTCCGTCTTTGCTCGGCTCAGGGCTTCTTGGTGAGACGCACCTGGACAGGTCAGTGGCCTCCAGCCTCAGGTATGGATCGGTGTTGTGGCGGCCTGCCCGGCGGGGCTGGCGGGGGCAGGAAACGAGGGGATGTGCACGCGTGTGCCTGGCGAGCGCCTCCTGCTGTGGGGCCTTTGCACGTGCCGTTCTCTCTGGCTAGCGCCTCTCCTCTCACAGGTCGCTCCTGTTCTTGCCTTAGGTCCCAGATCGCTTGTCACTTCCCAGGAAGCCTTCCTCGATTTCCCTGGCGAGGGTCGGCCCCTGGCCCCAGGGCCTCCTCTGCAGGAGCTGCGGTGCCAGACTGACCTGCAGGGCTGCTGGTTGACATCTGTCCTCCCACTAGACTGAGTTCCCCTCCCCCTCCCTTCCTTTTCATGTATGTAACATGGACACACCCAGACGCAGGAGAATCCAGGACCGTGGTCATCATTGCAGCTGGGCCATGTGCCTTTTTCATTCAAATTCAGATCACAAATGTCTTCCCGTGTCTACACATAGAGTTCCACAAGGCAATCAGATCACCTGCGACTCCAGCGCGCAGACCCTTGATGATCCCACCGGTACTGACAGACGGCTGGACTGTCTCCAGGTTTCCCCCATTACGGCCCCTGCTGGACGAACATCCCCGAACGTGTCATCTTTGCACTCGGTCGGAACTTTCCTTCCCGTGAGTTCCCGGAAGTAGAAGTGCTGAGTCGAAGGGGATGCATGTGACATTTGGACACGAGTTGAGAAATGGCCCCTCGGGGAGGCCGGCCCGTGCACACTCTCCTCCCCGTCCCGTGGGTGGGTGCCCAGGATGGAGTCGGGAGCGTCCCCAGACCTGGGGCTCACCCTACCCTGCCCCATCCTGACCCCCTCTCCGTTTAGTGGGTTTATTCCCATAGTTACTCCTACTCCAGGGCTCTTCCCTCCGTTCTACACAAGGGGGACTGTCCCCATCCTCTGTGGGCCTCTGGGGAAGCCTCTGCCCTGGATGCAGCCAGTCGTGAGATCCTGACCCCTGCGGACGCAGCAGGGAGCAGGGCCGTGCACAGGTGCCTGTGGCCAGTGGTGTTCAAGGTAAGCAGGGGCAGTGGCGGGCCCTGGCCGAGGGGGACCAAAGCCTGGGGGCGATCACCCCGGCCCCTCGGTCACAGGGAGTGCAGCCACCAGCTGGCGGGGGCGGGGGGCTGCAGATTTAGCAAGTAAAACTATAAGATACCCAGTTACATCTGAATTTCAGATAAACAACAAATGAGTTTTCAGGATAACTCAAATATTGTGTGTGACAAAGGATCAAAGAAGGTGCATCTACTCACCTTTTCAATGACACTTCCTAGAAGCTGTAACATGTCCTTTTTCTTTTATCTCCCACTGGTGACGTGGCCACACCGAGCTGCACCCTTTCTTTTACTGGGCAGCCCTCGGTGGCAGTACCCGGGACCCCTGGAAGCAATAAGACCAGGGGAAAATTCCTGGACTCTGGCGCCAGAGAGCCTGGGTTCAAATCCTGGCTGCTTCTGCCTCTGCTGGCTGTGCACTTCGGGTCTGGTTACCTAACCTCTCTGTTCCTCAGTTTCCTCATCTATGAGTATCAGGGCAATCACAGCACCTCCCTCATGAGGGTCTTGTGAGTAGCAAATGACAGACTTCTGCTTTCAGCAACTTGGAAAGATAGATTAGCTCTACGCCCTTTCTCTACACAATGTGCAGAAGCGTTGCATGAATTGCAACAAACATCCTTTTCAGTGCGTAACTGAAGGGCACGAGAAAACAAGGGAAATCCCGTGGGGCAGAAGTGAAGAAAGCGCTGGCACCCAGAGCGGGGACCCCGCAGCCCCCGGAGGGTTTGCTGGGCAACCACAAAGGGGCCAGAGACGAGGCTCCCATCCCTCGGAACAGGGCTGGAGCTGAGACCCTCACGGGATCTGGGAGTCACAAAGTATCTCCCCTTCTGGAAAAGGGCAGAGGAGGTGAGTCTGCCTGCTGGCTCGGGGAAATGGAATGAAGCTGACAGGAGAAGAAAGACTGGGACCCCATAAACATCGCTCTGTCTTGGGGCTGCGTTCGGATTGAAATGCGCACATTGACCCGACGGCTGCAAACTCTCAGGCCAAGACATTACCCTGGAGAGTGAGCCCGAGCCGGTGACCCTGCACCTAGAAGAATCAAACCCAAACCTCGGCAGAGAGACTTCGGGACCATCTGGGATTTCCGTAAAGTCCCGTGGAAGATGAGCTCACAGTCAAAAATCACACGCCCGTAGGCACCAACCCACCGGGAGTGGAGCCAGCACATATGAGGTTAAAACCTCAAAGGCACTGATGTTTTCAGGTGGAGACTATAGAATGATAGGCCTGAGATGTTCAAAGAGCTACAAGAAAAAAACTGAAAACATAAGAAAATGACAAGGCACCGTGAAGGTAAAACAGAAAAATTTCAAAATGAACCAAATAGAATTTCTAAAATCAAAAAGTTGAATCAAGGCTCAGTAGCTTGGACGTCTTTGTCTTGGAGGAAGAGGCCGTGATGGAGGAAGAGGCTGGTTTTACTCACCATTGTAAACAACTGGAAAACGGGACAAAATGTATAAAACAATGGCTTTTAACACATTGTCAACAGGCAGAGCGGACCGTGACCCTCAGGAGAGGGAGACGTGGGGGAGAGCTACAGCCGCCCTGGCTCCCTGTCTGGGAGAATTTTTGGTGAGGAGAAGAAGGAGGAGAAGGCACTAGAAAGCGGGGTGGTGTCCGGAGCCGAGGAGACAGAAATGGGCCCAGAGAGGCTGAGACCCCTAGAAATTAAAGGGACGTGGTAGAAGACGAAGCAGGTTCCCTGCAAAGGAGCCGGCTGGGCTGACGGTAACAAGAGAAGCCAGAAGGGGAGAGAAAAAATACTAAGGTCAGATGGACGCTGCGTGGCAGATACGCTATCATTCAAGACCAAGCGTGCATGATACAAGGTGCGTTTGCCCAAGAATATTGGTAAATTTGCTGCTTGCTTTGACCAACGGATGGATTATTGAAAGGTTGTTATATCCGTGCAATGGAATGTTATTTAGCCTTAAAAAGGGGGGAATCCTGCAATATGTGACGATACGGAAGAAGCTAAAGGACATTGTGCTAAGTGAATGAGCCGATCACAGAGGGACAAATGTGTCCTGATCCCACATACGTGAGAGGTTTAAAGTAGTCAAACTTACAGAAGCAAAGAGGGGAATGGTGGTTGCGGGGCTGCGAGGGGTGGAAATAGGGAATTGCCGATCAATAGGTATCAATTTCGGTCGTGCGAGGTAAGTACGTTCTAGAGAGCAGCTGCAGAGCGTGAGGCCTGTGGACAACAATACAGGGTCGTACGCTTAAAAACCTACCGAGAGGGTAAGTCTTATGTTAATTGTTCTTACCACGCACAAAATAAAATAAAATAGAATTTATTAATACCACTTACAGATCTCTACTGAAAGAAATACTAATCTAAAAAAAAAACTGGAAAGAATTTGATGAACATGTGAGTAAATCCAAACAAATATTGACAGTATAAAAAACATATAAAATGTTATTATTATAATAAAATACATAATTTGGAAATAATACTGGATACAAGTAACAAACAAGAGCAAGACCATCAGAGTTAAGCATCCTAAGTTCTTATACTCTTCAGCTATTGAATGGGGATTTACACTTAATTTACATTTAATTAAGTCAAACACGCATATTAAAAATTATAAGTTAATCCCCAAATGATTAGAAGTCTATTATATAACTCCAAGTGAGCAAGGAGTAAAAAAGGTATAAATAAAATTCAATTAATCCAATATAAGAAAAAAGGAAATAATCATAGGAAAATACCAACTTGAGAGCCAAAGTGATGATGGTAGAAATTATTCCTATCTTTAATTACACTACATATAAATTAACTAAAAACACAAGTTAAAAGGTAGAGCCTCTAAGACCTGATTAGAAACAGAATCTAGCTCTATGCTGTTGGTAAGAGACACACCTGTAACATAAGGACATAGAAAGATTGAAGTTAAAGAATGAAAAATACGTATCAAGCTAAAACTAACCCAGAAGGATCTAATATAGCTATATTAATGTCAAACTAAATGGCCTTTAAGATTTAAAAAGCAGCAGAGGCTGACAGGTACAGTTTGCTACAGAGAAGTGACAATTCTTGACTTGTTTGCATTCGGCAGTATGGCCTTAAAATATTTAAAGCAAAAATGGCATAATTAAGAAGATAAACAGACAAACTTATAATTGTAGAATGGTATTTTAATGGTCTGATTTCAATATTTGATAGTACAGACAAACAAATGGGAATTAGAGGCATTTAGAATATCACAGTGCAGAACAGTGTTCGAGGAGACAAACTCTGGCCAAACTGCTTGGCTCGAATCCCAGTTCTGTCACTCGCCGGCTATGTGTCTAACCTCAGGAAAATTCCTTAATGTCTCTGTGCCTCAGTGTCCTTATCTCTAAACTGGTGGCAATAACTATATTTCCCACACAGGAGTGTGATGAGGATTAAATGACTCAGTAATTATAAACCGCTTAGAACAAAGTCTATGCCATCACTAGCATTCCCTAAGTGTTTGTTAAATAACATAAACCACCCTGAGCTGAGGGGCATAAACATATCCTGCCCTTGACGATTAAAGAATAGCGTTCTGTATCCTCAAGAACATATGGGATATTTATAAAAATTGGCAATGTGCTGGGCCACAGAAGTTCAACAAATTCTGATAAATGATATAATATAGGACAAGTTTCCTGAGCACAGTGAAATTGTTAGAAATCAATTTAAAAACCCTCAAAAACACATGTTTGAAAATTTTATAGCGCAAGTCTAAGTTGACCTTTGGACAATGCAGGGTCAGTGGTTCTGACCCCCTGTGCAGACGAAAATCTGTGTGTAACTTTTGACTCCCTAAATACTGAACTACTAATAGCCTACTGTTGACCGGAAGCCTTACTAATAACACGAATAGTAGAGTAATATATATTTTGTATGTTGTGTGTATTATAGACCATATTTTTGCAATAAAGTAAGCTAGAGAAAAGCAAATGTTATTAAAATCACGGGGAAGAGAAAATGCATTCATTAAGTGGAAGTGGATCACGACAAAGGTCTTCATTCTCGTCTCCAAGTGGAGTGGGAGGAGGAGGAGGAGGAGGAGGAAGGGGGTTGGTCTTGCTGTCTCAGGGGAGGCAGAGGCAGCAGAAAATCCACATATACGTGGATCCACGCAGTTCAAACCCTTGACATTCAAGGGTCAGCTGTTAGTCAAAGAAGAAAAAAGAAAAGATTATGAAAATGCTGTTTATAACGGAAAGGTGGCGAAATGCTGTGCGTTGGTGTTTGTGGGATGCAGTGAAGGTGATATGTAAAGAAAAGTGAAAGTCTAAAATATTAATATTTACATTAGAAGAGCAGAAAGGCTAAACTTTTACAAAGCCAACTCAACAGAACAGAAAAAAAAAATAACAGGTTAAACCCAACAAAAGTGAGAAGGAGGAAATAACAACAATCAGAGACGACATTAATTAAATAGAAAGAAAGAAACAGCAGAGAGGATCGACAAAGCAGGTTCTTCGACAACAGACAAACCTCTGGAAAGACTGACCAGGTTAGAAACAGAGGAACAGACCCAGAAAAGAAAAAATTAAAAAGGGAACAAATCAGACACTTTAGAGAATATTTAAAATATCGTGCATACTAAAAAAAATACCTATACACCTAATACATTTGAAAATGTAGATGAAATGACCAATTTCTTGAAAAAAATACAACTTATCAAAAGCTGACTCAAGAAGAAATAGAAAACCCTACCAGCCCTTTAACCTTTAAAAAAATGGAATGGGTGGATTTTTTTTTTTAAAAAGAATTTCATTCTTTTTCATTTCAATATTTGTTTGTGTTTTGTAATATTTATAACTTATCGGTATGGTACAGGTACACACATAGAAATAAAAACAAATAAATATACATTTCATCGGGGATGGAGGCTCAGTTATCCCCCTGCATGAAATGTAGCGGAGAAGTCTGGAGATCCCTGGGTTGAACCATGTAAGGCCTGTGTTAAAATCCGCCCACGCGGTTTCGTCACCAACTCCTCCCGCCAGCTCCAGGAGGTGGGGAATGTTTGTCCCTCTTTGCAGACGAGGCAGGCAGGGCTTGCAGAGGGGACGCCGGGACGCTCTCCCCGGTGTGGCCGCACCTGCTTCCTGTGGGTCCCTGCCAGGGAGCAACTGCACATGCCACACCCGCGTGCGCATTGCGGCTCTAAGCCGGGGGTTTCTGCGCGGAAATGCTCCGACAGATGGACGGGGCGCAGCGTGGGGATCCAACAGCCCCGGCCCCGACGTGGAAGCGGAGTGAGCCACGTAGCCCTAACTGCAGGGAGCCCCGGCCCCCACCCTGGAGCCCACACTCCACCCACCCTAGGGGTGGCAGCAGCGTCACCGCCGAGAACATGCCGTGGGACATGTCTGTGTGACCAACGGGCGCTGGGGAAAGCAAAGTCCAGATGGCAGCTACCAACTACCACCCTGAGCCAGAAGCTGCCTCTTTGCAGGAGAAGACCAGTGGGCTGGGGAAAGGACCCGGTCTCGGAATTAACGGTGAGCGGCAGGGTGCAGTGACTCAGGTCAAAGTTGGTGAGATGGGATTTCTGCAAGAAATAAAACCACGTTCCAAAAATGACCTCCTTCCCTCTTTGGGGGCGGCGGGTGGATGTGCACACGCCTTCTCTCTCTCTCTCTCTGTCTCTGTATTCCAAAGGTGAAAACTTTGATTTTCTGCATCGAGTCTTTAATTATTCATTCACTGTGCCCTCGTCATTGCACTTCAGGAAAACGGAGGAAAAACTTGGGGTGTGAGGAACTATTGGTTATGCGGGGCAGGTGGGATGGCGTGTGCTTATTTTTCTCATTAGTTTTTGAAATTTTTCTGCTTTTTCTGCATTTCTCAGGTTTTGTCTCACAAGCCACATAAGTTCCATAAGAGGGAAACGACCTGCGTCCATGAAGCCCTCTCCTCCCCCCGCCCCTGCACCGTCAGGGCGCCTCACACTCCTGCCTCGGGTAGAGCAGGCGTCTTCTCTGGGTACCAGGGCCCCAGCGACTGTGTGGGTATCAGACATATGCACGTATGGGAACACCAGACGTACGCACGTAGGAAGATGAGCAGAGGCCCAGTGCATGCTGGGTGCACAGTGCAATCTCTGCCTGTGACCAGCATGGAACATGGCACTGGTCCAAGTCACGGGGCCAGCCCCAGAATCGGCCTCGGCACCCAGCCAGCTTGTCCAGCACCAGTAGTTCATGGATGGCACAGACATCGGGGAGCCAAGACCGGGAGGGTGTCAGGGAGAGGGTCACTACCTCCTAGATAAACCAGGGGTCTGCAAACTGCAGCCCACCGGCCAAATCCTGCCTACCACCTGCTTTTTAAATAAAGTTTTATTGGAACACAGCTACACCCTTCACGCACATGTCATCTGTGTGGCTTTGGTTTCCAACGGCAGAACTGGGGAGCTGTGACAGAAGCTTCAGGAACCACAGAGCCAAAGATATTTACTGTCTGATGGTCACAGAAATGTTTGCTGCTGACCCAAATCCTTACCACATACACGTAAGGGTTAAGCACCAGGCATTGTTTCAGGGGCTGGGTGCCCACAGTGACGAGGACAGCTGGGACTTTCTGCCCTCGTGGAGCTGACATTCCAGTAGAGGGGGAAAGAGAACACGCAAAATAAAGAAGGAAGTCGCATGCACAGGCAGCAGGTGACATGTTTAGGGAGAAACCAGGGCAGGAAAAGGGCATTGAGGGGGTGAGGACGACAATTCAAATAAGGTGCTTGGGCTGGCCTCACCTAAGACTTGACAAGGGTTGGGGCAGAGCCACCTGAGCGTCTGAGGAAAGATCGTCCCTGCAGGGAGAAATGAAGGCTGGTGCAAAGGCCCTGAGGCAGCAAGGAGGCAGGGCGGCTGGAGCAAGTGAAAGGGTGAGTAGCCAGAGAGAAGGACAGAGGTGACAGCCACCCATGGAGGGCCTTAAGGGCCAGCGTGGGGACCTGGGCATCTACTCTGACGGAAACGAGGAACTGTGGGCAGGTTTTGAGCAGACGAGGGCCGTAGGCTGATGTAGACTTGGTGGGATCCCCCAGCCACCATGTTGAAGGATGTCAGGGCGCACAAGGACATGGCCTGGCCAGCTCTGGGTGTGGGTGGACCAGGGTGGTGGCTGTGTGGACAGGCGGTAGGATTCTGGAAGGTTCTGGAGGCTGGGCTTGCGAGATTCATGCATCAGAGGTGGGAGGCAGGAGTCGAAGGGGTCAAGGATGGCTCGGACTCCTCTGACCTCAGGCTGTGTGTTTCCTCCCCCCACCGCCCACCTGTCCCTGGCTGCGTCCACCCTGCACGGCACGGGGACACCCAACTAATGTCTGTGGGGTAACCGAGCGAGGGAGTGTGCCAGTGGCGGTCTTCTCCTTCCTCGGGGAGCCTTCCGGGCTGAGTTACGTACGCCCCCAAATTTGTAAGTCGAAGCCTTAACCCCAGCACCCCAGAATGTGGCTGCATTTGGAGACAGGGCCTTTGAAGAGGTAACTAGGTTAAAGTGAGGTCACCGGGCTGGGCCCTCGTCCCACAGGAGATGAGGACACAGTCGCGCGCAGGGGGCGCGGCCGTCTGCAAGCCAGGGAGCGAGGCCTCGGGAGGAACTGACCCTGCGACACCTGGATTTGGGACCGCCAGCCGCCAGGACCGTGAGACGAGGAGTTCCTGTGTGCAAGCCGCCCGCGCCCGGGGCTTTGCTGCGGCGGCCGCAGGAAGCACATACAGTTCAGGGGCGTCGCACGCGGAGGGCCTGGGCAGGGCGTGGAGGACACAGGCTCTCCGTAGGGCGTGGCAGCCGGCCAGGCCCCTGGGAGCTGGTGGTGGCTGAGCTGGGGCAGGACCTGACCTCCTGGGCCCACTCCCGTCGTGGGGGCGCTGGGCGGGGCAGCGGGCAGAGCAGGCAGCCCCCGAGGGCTGGGAATACCAGCTGTCGCCCGTTGGCTCAGCTGCAGCCCAGGCCCTGGCATTCCACAGCCGTAGAGGAAACCAGGCCTGGTTCGAATGGCCTCCGCCCCAGCAGCCGCCCTGGGCCCAGGAAAGGGCACCTCAGGCCACGGAGGCTCCTCCCTGGCCCGCCCCTTCGGGCGTGAGGGCCCGGGGTGGGTGGGGGGACGCTTCCACCCGGCCTGGCCGCCGCTCACCCCACGCCGCTTCCTCTGCGTGCATCTGTTTCCTGCAGATCCCGCAGCTCTGCTCCCGTCCTCCGTGAGCTGCTGGGGTGGCCCGGGGCCCCAGGGCTGCGATGGGTGGACCCTGTGGCCGGGAGGGCCCTGCAACCCCCCAGCCCGCCCAGGATGGCAGTGGGAGGGCGTGGAGGCCCTGGGACCCCGGGGCCGCCGCCTGTCCGTGCTGTGCTCCCATCCAATGGAGCCAGAGGAGCAGGAAGCACATTCCCAGCACAATCTGCTGGCCGAGGGCCGAGCCGCCCCATGGGGGATGAGGTAATGTCCTGCAGCGGCCACACGGAAAGGGCGGGGCTCTTGCCGGGCCTGCAGGGCCTCCCACGGCCCGGCCTTCTCCCAGCACCCTTGGGAGAGGAGATGGCTCGGGTGGCCCAGGTCGGGGGCACTGTCAGGACTCCGAGTGTGACCTGGGGCAGGCAGAGCCCCCTCAACCATTTCCTCCAACCTTGCCAAGAAGGACAGTCGGCCTGCGACTCCCCGGGTCCCCAGGCAGCACCCAGAGAGGCCACACTTCACGCTGGCAGGGCTCCAACTGCAGACTCATAAGCCAGGAAAGCACGGGCTCAGCCCTGGGCGGGGGTGGGGAGGGGTCTCTGTCCAGTGACAAGGGAAGCTACCTTGTCCTCACACTGTCTGGTGTCGGCAAAGGTACGAGCCCCCCAGCCCAGCAGGTGGAGAGCAGCGGCCGGGTGGCACCAGGCTTCTGCACTCGCACTGGGCTGGGTGTCCTGGCCTAATGCCAGCCCGCTGTGCAGGGCTGTTCTCAGGACCCGGCACGGTCCCCTCCTCCTGTCTGTGGTCCCAGCGGAACTCCTGTCCTGGGCCTAGGACTGACACACACCGGCCCCTCGCCAACCCCAGGCGTGGTCCAGCCACACCTGCAGAGTCCCTTTGCCATGTGAGGTCACATGTTCACAGGTCCTGGGGTTAGAATGTGGATGTCCATGGTTCAGCTGGCCACACACGGGGAGGAGAAACAGGTATGAGGTCACCTGGAGAGGGCCGAAGCTGCAGCCTGGGGGTATGAGCTGTGGGGTCTGAAGGACAGCAGGTGTTGGGGATGTCAGTGCATCGGGGCATTTGGGGACAAGGGAGCGGGCTGGGAAACACTGGAGAGTTAGCTGGGGCCCAGGGTGCACGGCCTCCTCCCTGGACACCACTTTGGACGGTCCCAGCCTGGCCCTCCCCAGGCCACGTCCCTCTGCGTAGAGCAAGGAGTTCTAAGGCCAAGGACACAGGGGCTCTGAGGACCCGGGAGGCTGGCCCCTGGCCTGGGGCTCATGCCGCTGCCTGGGGTCCTCTCCGTGCCCGCACCTGCCGGGGTGGACGAGAGTCGGCTGTTTGCAGAAGGTGTGGACAAAAAGTGCAAGAATTCTAAGTGTGAACCTGGCCTTCCAGGTGGTGAGGAGAGGAGCGAACGTTCTCCATCCACAGCCTGTGGCCAGTCTGTGACTGAGAACCGGTCGGCACGTGGCCTCCCCTTGTGCTTGTGCCGCGCCCTGCGCGTTTGTCGGGGCCGGGCAGGTGCGGGTCCCAGGCCACGCGGTTTGGATGCCTTTAGTCCCGGGTGTGAGGAGAGGCCCTTAGGCAAGGGTCCAGTTCATGAATCCAAGTGGGCCGGTGGGAAGCCCCTAGACTGACCTCGCCATGGTGTCCCAGCCACCCGCCAAGGCCGGGGGCTGCTGCGCGGAGGCCGTGGGGGGGGCGGGGCCAGCACTGTGGGGGGGTCCGTCTGTGCCCACCCCTCCCTACAACTGAATTTACCTCCCCCCCACTGGACGGCTCGTCCCCACGCTTCCCCGTGGCTGCCCCTGCTGGCCCAGGTCTGGACTCAAATGCCGGCCTCCAAGACGGGCCTCCCCAGCCCCTGGTCCCTGACGCATGGCTCGCTGCTTGCTGCCACCCTGCCTGCCCTTCACAGCCGGCCGCGCACTAGGATGTCTGTCCACCGGTGCCTGCACCTCCTCCGCCCTCCCCCGTGCAGCGTCCTTGCACCAGGCCCGGCACACCTGGCTGCAGCAGGTGCTGTCTGTGATCACCTGCTGAATGAATGAATGAAGGAGCTTTAGAACAGCCTCTGAGGAAAGTCATTTGTCTCCCCACCCCGCTGTATGGCGGCAACCGGGGCAGGCCAACAGCCATGCAGCGGCTGAGTGTCGAGTCTGGGGACGCCTGGCTCTAACCTTGGGGCCACAGTGACGCTCGGCTGAGAGCCCCTCCCACCCGTGCTCAGCAGCTTCTCTGAGGAGCTCTGACCCCAGAAGCCTCTGCAGGCCCCATCTGGGGTGGCCTTGAGATCCCAGAGTCGTGCTGGGGGGCAGTCCCAATGGGCCTCAGGCTGGTGCCTGCGTGGCTGTGGGGGGTGTTTGAGCTTCTCCTCTGGGCCGGGTGTGGGAAAGGGGGTGCCCAGGCTCCTGGGGCCCAGTCAAGGCTCTGCCGTGCTGCCAGGGGTCTCCCTTGAGGACAGCCTTTGGGGGGTTCACAGATCTGGGTCAGATTCTGACTCTGCCCTTCTTGCCGGGGGCCCCGGGCTGCTCTGGGCCTGTGGGTGAGAGAGTGTCACCTCGTCCCCCGGGGTCCAGTGTGGAGAACGCTATACATGTGTCTGCTGCTCTCAGCAGAGGACCGGGCACACATCAGTGCCCATGAATCTCGGGGTGATTGGTATGGGTCCCCAAAGGCCCCAGGAGGATAAGGAGGCCCCACCTTCACACCTGGGCAGTGGGAGGCAGAGGGAGCAGGGCAGCAGGTGTCT
This sequence comes from Cheirogaleus medius, assembly GCA_008086735.1. Classification (NCBI taxonomy): domain Eukaryota; kingdom Metazoa; phylum Chordata; class Mammalia; order Primates; family Cheirogaleidae; genus Cheirogaleus; species Cheirogaleus medius. The sequence continues at coordinate 487,014 of VBSM01000988.1, read as the reverse complement.
GGGGAAGCACAGAGAGCCTGGGGTCCCCAGGGGAGGGATTCTATAGGGAAACCCTCCACCCTCTTCAAAAACTCAAGGTCGGCCAGGCATGGTGGCTCACGCCTGTAATCCTAGCACTCTGGGAGGCCGAGGCAGGAGGATCGCTTGAGCTCAGGAGTTCGAGACCAGCCTGAGCAAGAGTGAGACCCCCATCTCTGGTAAAATTAGCTGGGTGCAGTGGTGTCTACCTGTAGTCCCAGCTATTCGGGAGGCTGAGGCAGGAGGATCACTTGAGCCCAGGAGTTTGAGGTTGCTGTGAACTACAACGATGCCGCTGCACTGTATCCCGGGCAACGGAGTGAGACTCTGTCTCAAAAAAAAAAAAGTCAAGGTCACGAAAAAACACCATAAGGCTGAGAACTAGTCCAGAGTCAGGGAGACCAGAAGGATGTGACAACTGAATGCCCCTAGGGGTCCCAGCTTGGATCCTGCCTGGGCGGGAACAGTGTGGGAACAAGGAAGACGTGAACACGGTTTAGGGGTTGGATGATAGTGTCGGATCCATGTAAACATCCCTGATCTCAGTAATCGTCCGGTGCTGTGCTGTCCTTAGAAATGCACACTTAAGTGTCTAGGTGTCAAGGGACAGCGTGTCTCCAACTTAGCCTAATATGGGTCAGAGCAAAAATTTGCATATATATGTGTGCATCATGCATGTGTGTGCAAATGTGTACAAGTGTGCAAATGTGTACGAGTGTGCAAATGTGTACGTGTGTAGACATGCAGAGAGAAACAAACATATCTACATGCTTATGGGAGTGCACGGAGAAGCTGTGCCCATCACCTTGCCCCGGGCTGCTGTGAGGGTCTAACAGGCCCGGGGACTCCCCTGTGCATGTGAGCTGCAGGCGCCACTGCGGCTGTCTTCTTGGCTCAAGGCCTCCTGCTTCCCACTGTCTGGGAGGGATGGGACAGTAACCAGCACATCGGGCCCCCGCCTTCGCCCCGGGCAGCTGGCAGAATGGCAGGGAGTGGGAGTGCTGGTGGCCCTGAGGGCTGACAGCCACGTGCAGGTCACAGGTAGGACAGGACAGGCCTTGGAGGATGAGGCACACGCCAGCACATGTCAGCACATGCCAGAACAACCAGGCATACTCCTGCACACGCCCGCACATGCGCACCCCAGAGAGTGCCGTGTGCAGCTGGCCCGGCAGGACGTGCAGCTCCCCACTTGGGGTCCGAGCTGAAAGTGGCCTTCTCTGTCTGGGTAAAATTCCACTCGCATTAAAAACCGGGAGAACTGTCAAGCCACAGGGGTGGGGGCACTCGGTGCTGGGGTGAAGCGCTCTCACCTTCAGCAGGTGCCGTGGGTGGCACCACGTAGACCACAGCACGAGGGAGGCAGCCCGTCCGTTTTGTGGGAACTGAGCGATTCCCAGGGTGCGTGACTTTCGGTGCCAAAACTGGGAAAGTCCTGGGCAAGCCAGGACAAGTTGGTCACTCTCCTGATAGAAGAGCCGGGCGGAAGGAGAAGGACCTGCTGGGATCAGCCTCCTGCGGCCACCGAGTTCCAAGACAGGGAATGGCAACCGCCTGTATGACCGGAGCCTCGGGAGACTAGGCAGGGCAGGGGCATCGGGGCTGTTTCCAGGCATCCAGATGGATGCCTCTGTCCAGCCTCTCTGTCTCCGAAGCACCCAGCAGCACAGCTGCCCTCGCACCTGCAGGGGCCATGTGGACCCCGACTTCTCTGGCTCCCCGTGTCACGGCTGCCACCTCCCTCCCCAAGGGGTGCTTCCCTTCTAGGGTCCTTGGAGACCACCATGCTTGACAGATTTCTAGAAAGGACGAGTGGAGGCCCAGGCGCCAGGGGTGGTTTTGGGGTGGGGAGCCTCCTCCTCCCCCCGCCACAGCAGGCCAGGTGTCATGCGGTGGCACACATGACAGACACACGCAGCCACAGGTCCCTAACGGGTCATTCCTATCAGACACAGGGCTGCAGCCCGCATGGCTCCTCCTGCCGCCAGGCTTCAGGGAGGTCAACTGGGGAGACCTGGGTGGGAAGGGACAGCCTGGGCTGCACAGAGAGGCAGCCCCCATTCATAACCAGGTCCCTGACATGCATTGATTGAGCACCTGCTGTGTGCAGAGCCCTGGGCCAGGCAACCCTAAGGTGGGGCCATATCCCCCACCCTCTAGACGCTCACGCCACTGCCTGTCCCTCCTTATCTGCTCTCCCTGAGCTGGGACCCCACATGGCCTAGGTTGGGATTGCCCCACCCTGGGTCCTCCTAGCCCTGGGGCCTGAGACTGTGGGCCATGCTGCCTTGAAGACCCCCTGAACCAGCCAAAGCCAAGACCCCTGAAGAGCTGACAGGGGTGCCCAGTGTTACAAGGGCCATGGTGTCCCTGGGCTTTGGCCTTCACCCTTCATCCATTTCAAAGCTCAGCTCCACCACACCTGCTGAGGCTGGTCACCTGGTCACCATGGAATGGCCACAGCTGAAGGACCCTCTTCCCGGGAGGAGTAGACACAAGTCAATATCTACCACCTAAATGTCATCCTTCCCACCCCTGTCTGTCCCTTCCCATCCCTCCCCCCATCACTGTGAAGTCAGACTGATGGGTGAACAGTCTCTGGCTCTTTTTCTCATCTGTAAACACCGAACAACAATCCCTCTCCACAGCACTGCTGGGAAGATGAAGGCCCAGGTTCACATCTCCCACAGAGCAGAGCCCCAGTATATGCAGGCAGGGATGCTGCTGGGGATGCTGGTAAAGCTGGTGAAGCTGGAGATACTGGAGATGCAGGAGAAGCTGAAGATGCTGGAGATGCTGGTGAAGCTGGAGAATCCAAAGATGCTGGAGATACTGGGGATGCTGGTAAAGCTGGTAAAGCAGGAGATGCTGGAGAAGCTGGAGAAGCTGAAGATGCTGGAGATGCTGGTGAAGCTGGAGAATCCGGAGATGCTGGAGATGCTGGAGAAGCTAGAGATGCTGGTGAAGCTGGAGATGCTGGAGAAGCTGGTGAAGCTGGAGATGCTGGAGAAGCTGGAGAAGCTGAAGATGCTGGAGATGCTGGTGAAGCTGGAGAATCCGGAGATGCTGGTGAAGCTGGAGATACTGGAGATGCTGGAGATGCTGGGGATGCTGGAGATGCTGGTGAAGCTGGAGATGCTGGTGAAGCTGGAGAATCCGGAGATGCTGGTGAAGCTGGAGAAGCTAGAGATGCTGGTGAAGCTGGAGAAGCTAGAGATGCTGGTGAAGCTGGGGATGCTGGAGAAGCTGGTGAAGCTGGAGATGCTGGAGATGCTGGGGATGCTGGAGATGCTGGGGATGCTGGAGAAGCTGGAGATTCTGGAGATGCTGGAGATACTGGGGATGCTGGAGAAGCTGGAGATTCTGGAGAAGCTGGTGAAGCTGGAGATGCTGGAGATGCTGGGGATGCTGGAGATGCTGGAGAAGCTGGTGAAGCTGGTGAAGCTGGAGATGCTGGAGAAGCTGGTGAAGCTGGAGATGCTGGAGAAGCTGGTGAAGCTGGAGAAGCTGGAGATGCTGGGGATGCTGGAGATGCTGGAGAAGCTGGAGATGCTGGAGAAGCTGGAGATGCTGGAGAAGCTGGAGATGCTGGGGATGCTGGGGATGCTGGAGAAGCTGGGGATGCTGGGGATGCTGGGGATGCTGGAGAAGCTGGAGATGCTGGGGATGCTGGAGAAGCTGGGGAAGCTGGTGTTTCCACTGCTGATGCAGATGCTGATCCCGGAGGTGGTGAAGGAGCAGAAGCGGGAGGAGAACCTTTGCCAGTATACAGTAGGCGCTCAATAGGCAGATGCCCTTCTAACTTTATGTAAAGCTCCCTTTCCTTCCTTGTGGAACTTGCTGCTGGTAAACAACCGAACCCCCTGCACAGAGCCGCCCCCAGAAGGGCGCAGCAAGGGCGCCGCGGGGGTGGAAAGCCCGGGCCAGAGACCTGACTTCTCTCTGTCACTGCCGTGGAGCCTCAGCAGGGCCTCAGTGTCCCATCCCTAAGATGGGAACAGTCACAGGGAATAACACGTCATGGTTGTAGAGGGGTCAGCGAGACGGGGAGGCGGGAAAGGCCCGAGCGAGTGTCTGACACACGGGTGCTGACTGAGCTGCCGTCACAGGTACTGGCATCGCAGTCAAGAGTCCGGATTGAGAGGCCACACTGTGGCGGTAAGCGGCCCACGTCACCCTCCCCAGGCCCAGGAGGCCCGTGTGGGGTGGCCTGGCCATCCACCTGCCACCACAGCCCAGCACCACTGCCTGCTCAATGGGGACCCTGACCGCTAGAGCGCAGGGACCTGGCCGGGCCACCTGGCAGGCGAGGCGGGGCCGGTCCCTTCCCCGGCTCTCCTCTCCCTGCCCGTGCGGGGCCCAGAGGCCTCTGCCCCGCCGAGCACAGGTGCCATCTGTCTCTGCCAGCTTCCCGGCAGCCAGAGGGCATCTGGGCAGCTCCCTGCACACAGGCTGTGGCTGTCCGTGCCCAGGCGGCCCCTTTTGGGGTCTCTCTGTCCTGGCCCAGCCTGCCTGCACTTGGAGAGTCAGAGATGGTTCCACTGCTCAGGGCTGTTTGTTTGTCTTTTCAAGCCCATGAAGGGTCCCTGGGTGGCTCTGTCTGGAACGTGGGCCTGTGTGGGGACCCGCTGTGGTCGGCCAGGGAGCCAGACCACACTGGGGCCTGCAGACCAGGCCGCAGGCTTTGGTCTCCACCTTGCCCTGGGGCTGGCCTGGAGCAGCCACTCACTGGGAGTGAGGTCTGGGAGGGCTGGACAGCCACTAGCCGCATTCCTGGGGCCCCTTCCCGGCCCCGTGACCTCCTTGGCTCTCAAAGCGACCTTCTCAGAGCCTGCAGAACCAGACCGCTCCCTCCAGGGGGAACGGGGGTCCCCAGGACAGAGCAGGAGGCCGGGAGTGTAAGGGCCAGTCAGGGTGCCTGGAGGTTCTGGCCACCTGTGTGGCCTGGCCTGATGGCAACAGGCTTCAGACCCCGAGGAGAGCCACCCAGTGAGGGACGGCTGCTGCCAGGGCCGCAGACGCCCTGCTGCCATCTTGGAATCTGGGCTCGTAAATGCTGCAGGGCTCGGGGGCACCGGTGGCCACAGTCACGAGCCATTGCCCTGTGAGCCGTGGCGGGGTGGGGGTGGGGTGTTCCTGGCTTGGGACAGTTTTAGACGATCCCCATCCCAAACTGCCACCAGACCCACTTGCATGGAGAAGGGGGCGCCAGGCCTGCGGGGCCCTGTGGGTGGTCTCAGTGGGGACCACCGGGCGTGGAGCACCTCGCTCATTCCAAGGCCCTGAGGCTCATCCCCGAGAACCCCAGAACTGGGGGCTGGGGGTGGGGCTCAGAGAGGACTCGAATGCGGGTGATGCATGAGGAGGAAGAGTCGACGGAGGGGAGGGCCGGGCCACCGGGCTTGTGTGACGGCAGCAGCCAGAGACCCACCTGCCTGGGACAGGCAGGAGATGTGCTCACGGCTGTCCACGGCTGCCTGCGAGGCTCCGGTCGCTGTCTGCAGAAGGGGCCACTTCACTGCCACGCGGCTCAAGGAGCCCCACCTACCAACCGACGGCCAGGAGAGAGCTGCTGAGCTGGGCCAGGGCCGGGGCACAGCCCCCAGCAGCCCACCCGTCCCCCGAGCACACTGGGAAGGAAAACGCAGCAGGACAGAGGGCAGCCAGGTGACGCTAAAGGTGAATGACAGGGAAATCGCAGGTGGCCAGTGTTTGCCACCAAATCAGGAGAGCAGTAAAGGCCACCCCGCACAGACATTTTGTGTGGTCCATCTCTAAGCCTCGAGGCTCTGTTTTCAAGCGTGGAGACACTCGGACCCCCGCCCTGAGCTCACCCGGGCCGCGGCACAGCGGGGCCAGGCAGGGCGGCGAGTGAGTCAGGACGGGCGCGCGGCGCGGCAGTAACAGATGGAGCCGCGTCTGGGCAGCTGGAGGCAGCAAGGGCTGGCTGCTCGCTCACACAGCGTGTCCCCCACGGACCTGCAGGGACCTCTGACGACAGAACAGGCCCTTTCCCAAACGTGCACAGAGCAGAGAGGGTGCTGGGAAACCTCGCGTCTGCAATTAAGTGCTCCGGCAGGGAAGTGACGCAGTCATCTCCGCCTGCAACCCTCATTGGCTGGCTCGAGTCACGTGACCCCACCCCACCCCCAGCAGAAAGACAGAAAGTGCACCCACCTGGGTCCCAGAGAGGACTGCCAGCCCAAACGGCGTGTACAGCACCAAACGGCACCGCGGGTTAAGGGCTCTCAGGGCGAGTGGACCTGGGTTTGAATCACAACCCTGGCGCTTACAGCTGGACGGCCTTGACCAGCCATTTGTCCTGTGAATGTCACAGTCCTTGGCTGGAACGTGGATATTATACACCCACCCGGTAGAATTGTTGTGAGCGCTGAACCAAGAAATGGGCAGAAATAGTTCAACACAGTGAGTGCTCAGCAGATGGCAGTTGTCACTTATAATCCATCCAGGAAAGACTGCTCATCGGGGTTTCCGGAGGCTCCGAGGTCACCCCTCCTCCAGGGAGCCTTCCGGGCTTTAAGCCTTGGGAGGGAACCTGAGCAGTTCATGAGTTGAATGTGCCCAGGAGTTTTCAGCCCTCGGATGTCTCTTTCTACGAGACGTTCATCAGCCCGTGACTCTCACAGTCTATCTCTCATCATGTACAGGGACTAGGGACCATGCCCCGGGGATAGCTGGGGCCGAGCCCAGCTGACGCTCCTGCTAGCTGGGGTGGGGGGTTCCCTGGAGAGCTCCGGGAGTTGGTGCTGCGTTAACGAGCTGTCGCGTACTGAGCGCTCACCTAAGCCAGGCGCTGCGGAAGGGGCTTCCCATGATTCCTTCCAACAATTCCCCGGAAACAGCGCCGATCCCACAGGCGGGTGCCCTGGCAATCGCAGCTTGCAGAGGGGAATCTGGGGCGCTTGCTCCCAAAGCCCCCGGCCGGAAGCAGCGTCGCCAGGGCTCAAGATCCGAGCCCAGGAATCCAGCTGCCCCCGCCCGCGCCCTCCTGCCTGGGCCCTGCGGGCGGCCATCCGGCTCTGGGCACCCCGCGCCCTGCCCGTGGGGAGCAGGCTCTGGGGGAGACACGTTCAGAGCCCCTCCCCGCGCCTAGCTTGAGTCTTCCTCTGCGCTGGCGATGGCACACAGAAACCCTGACGTCGCAGCTAGAACGGGCCTCCGTTTTCACCAGGAAAGGTTTGACTGTTCCTTTCTTTTCCTGTCCTTTATTCACGCGCTTCCTGACGTGTAGCGACAGCCATTGTGTTCTGGAAGGGACGGTGCCCTCAAGGGAAAGGAGAACTTCTGTTGCCCTGGCAGGAGGAGGCAGCCGGGCCAGCTCCAGCCGGGCGCTGTGTGGGGCCTGGCGCACAGCGGGAAGGCAGCGCCCTGGCTCCGGAATGGGAAGCGGTGTCAAGGCGGCGACGGCAGAGCGTGACGCCGCCGAGGTCCCCCTGAGCACGGGGCTCTGCGCACCTGTGTCGGGCTCGCCCACCGGGAATCCGCCCTGCCCAGGGAGCTAGCGGGCAGATGAGCTGGACCTTGGGTGAGCCCTTCCCCCTCTGCCCTCTGTCCCACGGTCGTGAGCAGGAGATGGCGGCCGAGGGCGGGGCAGGGGCTGCCCACTGCGCTTACCGACCCCAGACCCCGTCCAGTCTCGTCTGGGCATGGCAGCTGGGCAGAGCGGCCAGGCACTCAGGGATGCTGGCGTTGGTGGAGTAGCCGCACTCAGACAGTCAGCCCCTTGCAGCCACGTGGGGCAAGGTGGACGAAGAGGGCTGGTCTGACCTTGGGAGTGGTCAGCCCTAGGGAGGGTTCCAGCCATGTGGTCATGGATCATCCATCCTCTCTTTGAGCCTCTTTTTCCTTGAAGCTATTAAGGGGACAAAAGAAATGAAAGCGAATGTTTTGGAAGTAGACATGGGTCTCATTCATTCGTTCACTGAGCACACGCTGTGCTCAGGAGCCTACACTGAAGCCCAGAGCCTCAGCCCTGGGGGCACCACCGACCCCAAACCCCCACCTGGTGCAGAAGCCGTTCCCGGCACCCATCAGTGCTGACTGGGCTTCAGGGTCCAGGCGTCTGACCACAGCAGCCCGAGTCCCTCTGCTGACCCCGCTGCACTTGTGTCCTGCAGGCCTGGCCTTCGGTGTGTCCGGGCAGCCTGTTTCTTACCCCTTGGCCCTCCGTCGTCCTTCTCTGCCCCCTGAACCCCACTCCCTGCTCTGGCTCTGGCCCTCTCCCTTCACCTGTGTCCTGCTCACTGTGCCTCCATGGCCTCTCTCCAACCCTTGTCCCCATCTGGTACAACCACTGTCACCTCCAACAGGACAGGACGGGACCCTCCTGTACAAGGAGGCCTCATCCACTTCCTTCCAGCCTCGTGCCCCTCCGTGGGCCTCCTCCCTGGCATGTATTAGCCCCAGACATGACCAGGACAGAGCCCAGGTCCTCACCCTGGACCCCACCTTCTGCCACCCCCTGTCCTTTCATCCCCCCGCTCAAGCCGGAAGACTCACTGTGCTCCCCAAACACACCAGGTGTCCTCATGCCCCCAGGCCTCTGCAGATGCTACTTCTTCAGCCTGGAATGTGCCCCCCTTTCTCCATCTTGCAAACTTCTGTCTGTCCGGTGGGCAGCCTGGGCAGACATAGGGGGTCAGGGATGAGGAGGGTGGCATCGGTCGCCCCAGCACTCAGCACAGTGCCCGGTACACAGTCGGTGCCAGTTAATATTTGTGGAATGAGGGGTGAATGAATGCATGAATGAATGGGCTGTAGCCCCAGCTAGGCCTGGGTGCACATTTGCTCCGCACTCACTCTGTGATCCTGGGTCAGTGGTTTCCCTCCAGGCCTGGAGTTCCTGGTCGGGAACAATGGGGAGGCGGGACCTGCCGGTACCTCCCAGGGCTTGTGATGCCAACCCCCGAGCCTGGGTGCCCGGAACAAGGGAGGTGCGAGACGCACGGGAAAATGACTGAATGGAGCAACTTCCTCTTCCTGGGACACACCTGGCTTCACCCCCGTATTGTCCTGGCGAAGTCCTTCTTGTTGGACATTAACAAGCAAATTTCAAAATTCACGGGAAATTGCAAAGGGCCAGGAACAGTCAAGCTATGTCTGGAAGAAGGGCAAAAGCAGAGAGCCGACAGCCGGTCTCAGAGCCATTGCAGGCACCAATAACTCCGACGGTGACACTTTGGTGCAGGCAGCCACCTCGGTGGATGGAAGGAGACCCACAGACAGTCACGTGTGATGACAAAGGTGCCCTGCAGGGCCATTCTGGTAAGTGCGTTTGAGTCGACAGGGAATCTGTAAGGAAAAAGCACCTCGACCCCTAACCTATAGAACGTGCAAAATGCAATTGCTGATGGATTTCAGATTGAAATGTGAAGGTTTTGGGAGAAACGTAAGGGAACATCCTCATGACTTTGGAGCAGGCAACGATTTCTTAAACGGGATATAAGAAGCACCCATTGTAAAAGGAAGCATTAATACTTGTAAGTTAAACTGCACTAAAGATCATTTAGAAATTCTGTTCATCAAATGACACCAGGAAGAAAGTGAAAATGCAACCCACAGAGTGGAAGAAGCTATTTGCAGTACAGTTGTCTGACATGCACTCTGGAATATATAGACTACATAAAGAACTCCTCCATATAAAAACATTTAAAAAAAAACAGCCATGCTAACATAAAAATGGGCAACAGGCCTGAACAGGCGGCCTACAAAAGAAGATGTTCTGTTGCCAATAAGCATATGAAAACGTGCTCGGTTTTATTAGTTGCCAGGGAAATTCAAATTAAATCCACAATGAGATACCATGTATGCTCACCAGAATAGTTAAAATAAAGAGAGGAAAAAAAGCACAGATCACAGCAAGTGTTGGAGGTGATGTGGAGCATCTAGAACATTCACTCGGCACGGGCGGGGTGTAATTGTCACAACCACGTTGGATACTGTTTTGCAGAATCTGCTAAATCTGAACACCGGGTAACCTAAGACCCCACAGCTCCACTCCTACATGTATACCCTATACACGTGTTCACGTATGTTCCCAAAGAGACTCGCGAGATTGCTCATGGCAGCAGTGTTTATAGCATCCCCGAACTGGAAATGACCCGAATGTCCTCCAGCAGCAGAAGGATGAGCTGTGGAATGTTTGCACAGGTGAATGCTACCTGGCAATGACACCGAATGGTCCACGGCCACCTGCAACAATGTGGAGGGATTGTATCTCCGTGATATCCAGCAAAAGCACCCAGACACTAGGGAAGGTGCACTCTGTGTCCCAAACAGGTGACAAGTCAAGAGGGCACTTACCAGTAGTGGGGACAGCAGGGCTAGAAGCAGACGGGGTGTCAGAGCTCTTGGCAACGTTTTGTTCCTTGGTCTGAGGACTAGTTATGTACCTGTGACTAGCTGGTAAAAATTCGTTGAGCTGTGCACTTAGGACAGGCTACCTTTTTGGAGCCTGAGCTAGAATTCTCTCCTGTCATTCATTACGGTTCACAACCAGTTCCGCCGCAAAGCCCTCCCCAAAGCCCAGACCCAATTTACAAATCGCAATAAAGTGCACGATGCTCCCTGCTATAAATTTCACACAGCGGATGGATTCTCAATGGATGTGTTTGTTGATTTTGCGGAACTCTGTGTCCATAGGCAACCATGGATGCAATTTATGAACAAGTGTGGTGCTGTGGGTTGATATCTTTGTCCCACGAGACACACCTAAATAAAATGACAAAGATGTAATATCAGATCTTTATTCATGTGTCAAGAATGGGAGATATTTCTTTGCTGAACTGGGTAATGGTTCGTGAATACTGAAAGAATACATCTTTAATTTTCTATGCTGTGCATGCATTGGTGTAATAGCTATGGAATGACACACTTTCAAGTTTAATTTGCATTATTAACATTTTCTCCAGCACTTTCTTAAATCTAGGCAGTCAACAAAGCAATCAATCAGTGTTCGCCAATTTCCACCGTGTGTACACTCCAGTGCCGGGCGATTGCAGGCCACCGACGTCACTGGCACAGCGTCCGGAAGAAACGTAGAAGCGCGTCCTCGTGTAGCATTTCCGCCCTATAGATTCATGAGCTCAGATAACCTCAGAGCATAGGCAAGAGTAAAATGTAGCAAAATAATTAGGAAGTGATGACTTTTGAGTACTTATTACGTTTACTTGTAGCCTAATTTATGTCATTGTTTGTATAATTTAACTTTCGGTAATGGCCATGGTTAAAAGCCAGCTCACGACATTCCTGAACACTGAGCAATCAGCCCTTGCAAGCAGGTGTGGGCACAGCACACCGGGAGAGTAATCCTCTCCCCTCCCTGCCCCCGCCACCTCCAGGTCTCCCTTAGCTCAATTTAGTGTGACGGCTCCACGCTCTGCCCCGTCCTCCACCCAGTCCCCAGGGGCAGAGGGTGGGAGACTTCATGCCCACGCCTTCCCGACAGCTAACGCACTCAGGGAACAGAGGATGTGGCAGCCCACTTTCCTAAGGAGGAAACTGAGGCCAGAGGGGACGGATTTGCCCAGAACCACACAGAGAGCCATGGTGGGGCCAGGCCTGGCCTCCAGGGTTCCCAGTGTCAAGGCCCACAAACCTGGCTCCGCAGCACGCCGCCTTCATGATAAAGTGGGATCCTGCAGGTGACCCGGCCCTGGATCCTGACACTTTGCTTCTTCCTGTCCCTGTTCAGGGTGGGCAACGGGCCCTTCCCCTGCTGGGTCTGGGGTGGCTGGGATGAGGGATCGTGTTCAACTGCTGTGTCCTCACATCTCATGGGATGCGGTCTGGGACGCAGGACTGGTGGGAGGAGGGTCAGACGGTGAGAGGAGGGGGGAGGGGAGGAGGGGGGAGGAGGGGGAGGAGGGGCTGTGACGGGGACATGGCACTTGTAGCAGCCAGGCAAGTGACCCAGAGCCGAGACTGGAACCCAGAGAAGGTGCAGGCCCTATCCAGGGCATGCCAAGATGCCCTCTGGCCTGCCAGGGCTGCCAGGGGTCTCACCCGAGAGCTAAATCCTCAAAGAAGGTGGAATGTGGAGTTTTGAGATCCTTGGGGAAAGAGGAGGAGAGTTGGGACCACACATGGGCAGGTCCCAGGCGACCCCCCAGGGCTGGGCTGGGACCACACGTGGGCGGACATTATTCTGTAACTCAAGAGCACCATCCTACCTCAAAGGCCCAGACCCCGTCTGGAGAGCCCTCCAGGCATGACCAGACCCCAAGTTGCACCCCTTTCCTTGTTGGCTTTCCACCCCCTTTTGTATCGGGGGGAGGGGGGAGGCCCAGCTTCGAAGGGGGACAGGAGTTGCAGGTGGAAAGTTTGGAAACAGACTAGGGATGGTTTGACGCCAACTGCTCGGGGTTCCTCGGGCCCCGTTTGCCGAGGAAACAGGGTGGGGCTGGAGAGCAGGGTCAAGGTCTGAGGGGCTGGGGCGGGCTGGGGATGTGGGAAGCGGAGGGGCAGGGAGGAGGGAGTCCATCTCAGAGCAGCAAAGGATGCTGGGAATATCCCAAGCCGCCGATGGATGAGGGAGGCCCAGAGAGGGCCCACGCCGCCCACATCTCCCCGTGCGCCGGGGCAGAACTGTGGAAATACACAGGGACCGAGCTGGGCCGGGACAGCCCTCCTGAGGGAGCCCCCAGGGGCCCCGGGGAGATGCCTGGCGGGCCCGTCTCCTAGCGACCGCCTCCACCGCCCCGCGCGGGCCCCTTGCTCTGGCACTGCCCACCCCTGACACCGGCTGCAAGCACTTTTCACTGCGGTTCTGCATGAATAAGCGCCAGGCCTCTTGCCAATTGTCCCCCTCTTAAAAGGCAGGCCCGGCGAAAGGCCTTTTCAAGTGGGATCGCACAGTGCCACCCAGGCCGGGCGGGCATTGTTGGGGAGCCGGGGTCCCGGCGCGGCGGCCGGGGTCGGGGGGCGCACAAAGCCCTGCGGTGGAGGCTCCATGCACTGGCCGCGCAGCCCTGTTTATCAATCTGCAAACCTCGCACCACCGTCTTTAGAGGGGAGATTGAGTGCAAACGATGTCTTTTGAGGAGAGGCCTTTGAAGGTGCAGTCCTGGGCTCCTCATTACCCTGGTTTGCAAGGGCTGCATGATCCCACGGGCGGCCAGGCCTGCCGAGAAGCCCCTGGGGCTGGCGGGGAAGAAGGGTGAGCGCTCGGCTGGGGTGGATGGGGGGGAGGAGGCTCTTTGGGGGCTCAGGACAGCGGTCTGCCGTGAGTGTGCATTTGCACCTGCACACCCCACCCCCACGCACAAGCTGGGTCGCAGCTGGGTCCCGTCCTAGACCAGCAGGTGGGAGAAGTCGGGAAGAGCGGATGAGCCCAAGCCGGGGAGACTGAGGCAGGCCCAGGCTTCCCGGACCCCGGGGAGGAGACACACTGAGGGGGGCTCCCCATCACATCCTGTCTAGCCCAACCAGAGCACTGGCCCCCCCTTGGGCTTCCCCAGAGTGGGTGGGAGCCGCCACGGACCCCTCAGCCCAGGAGGACAGTGGCCAAAGCTGAGAAGTGGTAGGGGGCTCCACTGGGCTGAGGGGCTCCCCCGGCCACCCTAAAGTCTCTATCTGTAGAAGCTGGTCCTGCCGTACATATCAACGTGACTGCAGATGAAATGACTCCAGGGGTTTGCTTCCAGCCCTCCAGGATGCGTGGTTGGTTTCCAGACTTCATTCTACTCTCTCTCAGTGCTTCTGTAAACGTTTGCAATATTCCACAGTAATTTTAAAAGGCATCTGAGTTAGAGTTTCTTACAAAGCTGAGCATTTGTCTACCCTATGACCCAGCACACCCACGCTGGGCAGCTGCCCGGAGGCGCGCGTGTGGACGTCCACGCAGCAGCTCTCGTGCCTGGAGGCTCGCGGCAACCCTGTTCAGCACAGCCCCAGCGGGCCACCCACCTGCCGTCAGCAGACGGAGTGGCAGGTCCACGCCACAGGACACTGTCCACAAGGAAAAAGGACAAATCACAGATGCACATAACATTGAGGGGTCCCGAAAACCTCACGTGGGGCGAGAGCAGCCGGGCAGAGGGAGTGCAGCACGCCACTCCGGGCACGCGAAGTTCGGGACCGGCGAGCTGATGCACGGAGGTCAAAGCACTGACTGGGAGGGGGCACGAGGGAACTTTTGGGGGTGATGGAAATGTTCCAGATCTTGAGCCAGGTGCTGGTGACACAGGTGTGCCCACGCGGAAGAAGTCATTGAGTTGTCACATAAGATCTGGCTGTTTTACTGCATGTAAATTGCACCTGAATTAAAAAGAAACATCAGTGGACTCTGCTGGGAAAATGGAGGGAAGGAAGGGAATGGAAGGGAAGGCAAGCAGAACACCAGCGCGTGGCTCTGGCCTGTAGCACCAGGAGAAACTCAGGTTCAGTCCCCGTCATGTGCTGTGTGACCCTGGGCAAGTCACACCCCCTCTCTGAGCCTCTCTTCTTGCATCGGGCATGGCAAGGTGAGCCGAGGCGTGTGAAACTCTTGGCCCGGGGCGGGCACGCGGAGAACTTCGGGTAAACCCATCGCCTCCAGGGCTGCCTTCCCGCCATTTGTCGCGGCTCCTCTGGGCCCGCCGGGCCTCTTCGGTGCGCCCCGCCAGCGTGTGTCTCTCTCCATCTGTGCTTAGCGAGGTTTGAGGCCCGCCGCGGCTGTCTGCGTCAGGCCGGGGGACGGATGCACACGTGCGTGCTGGGAGGGACATGCCAGCAGGGACTCAGAGAGAGCCGGCGCTGCAGCAGGACAGGCGCGGGCCACACAGCCGCTAATCCCTTCAAAGCTGGTCTGGTCCCGGACCTCCAGACACCCCTTGGGGGACGGGGATGCGTGTCCATGGCAGGGAGGGCGGCTGGCTCTGGGCAGAGTCATGGCTGGTGGGGGCCCCAAACGCTAACCTGAAGCAAGGTGGCCTCCTTGCACGGGGTTTCCTGGGCTGGGAGGCTCTGTGGATGGGGAGACCAGACGCCCCTTCTCCAAGCCTGAGTGGAACGTGAGAGTGGGGGCCAGGAGCCCCCCGCTCCCTCACTGCTGAGCCTCCGCGGGGCCAGTGCTGGGCGGGGCAGCCGCCCTCCCTGCCTCCCTCCAGGGTCCTGCCGCGGAGGACTTGCGGTGGCTTCAGTGATGGCTGCAGGTAAAGTTACAATGTCCCTGGCGGGGTGTGGCCGATCTCCTCCGAGGCAGGGAATGGCCTGAGGGAGAGGTGAGGGGCACATGTGGGGGGGGGGCAGAAGAATATCCCAGGGACAGAAAAACCCGTGCAAAGGCCCTGTGGTCACATGGAGCATTGCTTGCTAGAAGATCCAAAAGTGGAGGAAGAGCTGGCAAGGCCGGAGCGCCGGTACCCTGGAAAGAGGGGGGAACTTTGGGTGGCAGGGGAGCTACAGAAATCCAAAAAGAGCTGCCTGTCTTGGCCTGTCTCCTCACACTGATCCCCAAGCCATGGGGAAGGAGGGACCGGCCGGCTGCACACACCACAGGGCCCGCCCACGGCCTCTGCCCTCGCTCGGGCCTGGGAAAGAGGCCAGGAGGAGACTGTGGGAAAGCGCGGTCCCCGGGGCCCTCGCCGGCTCCTGCAGCTTCTTGCACCAGATAAAGACTTTGCGCCTCCACTGAGCAGCGGGCCCTGGGAGCAGGCGATGGCGGGGAATCCTGCCCTGTCCCCTCCCAGGACACCCCGCGTGGTGTCCAGCTTCCATGGCAGCCTCCGGCAGCCCAGGGTGGCCTGGGTCCTGGTTTGATCCGTAACCACGTTTGCCAGAGCCCCTGTCCCCGCTTGGCTGCCCCTCTGCACTAGGAGCCCCACGCGGGGCAAGGACTTCTGTCTTTTTGACGCACTGTGACAGGCAGGAACAAAGGCCAGGTGCTTGTCCGCTGGCCGGCACAGATGTGCAGGAGCAAAGGAGCCGGAGAACGAGGTGGCCGGGGGCGGTGGCCGCGTCTGGAGAGGGCCGGTGACCAGAGTCCACATGTGAGCGGGGCAGTGGGTGGGGGACCCTCTTCCGACCCTGCTGCCACCAGCGAGAGGGTCCCCGGCACCCTCCCTCTCGCTGCGGACAGCAGGGCTCCAGGTGGTCAAGGACCCCCCTCCCCAGCCAAGTGGCGGAGCCACCCAGAGCAGGGCCAGGCCCGGGTGGACCGCAGGGTGGAGCAGCCAGGTGCCCTGCAACGGCACCTGGGATTCCTGCACCTGCCGAGCCCCTCTGGCACCCCCAGCTGGGCCTGCTGCCTCCTAACCTTCTGTCGTGTTGCTCGGGGTCCCAGTACTTGCCCCCGACCCAGCCCCACCCCCACCACAGCGCCCGTCTGGCCCGGCTAAGAGGCACGCGCTGCTGAGTGGGCCCCGCTTTTGCCTGAGGGACGCCCAGAAGGAAGAGCCCAGAAAACTCATCCTTGAAATGCAAACATCAGGTAACATTCTGGGTGGAGTGTGAGTAGAGCAGAGAAAGACACTTCGCGAATTGTGAATTAAATGCAAATAACTGTAAATGTTGACAAAAGAGAGCAAGCCCTGGTGTTCTCAGGCTGTGCTGAGTGGGAGACGTGTCTGGTGGGAAGTGAGGGAAGACATCGCCCCAGGACGGGACTCTGGAGCTGAGATCTGAGCAGGAGGAAGGGGCAGAGATGGCCGTGCAAAGGCCCTGTGGTGGGGAAGAACATGGTTCATTCAGGAAACTGCCAGAAGACCAGTGGGCCCCACGGAGGCAGGGGAGACCTGGAGCTCAGGGTGGGGAGGTTGGTGGGGAGGGACCTGCAGAGCCCCCCAAGGAGCAGCCTGTGTGAGGCGGCCCGAGGAGGGAACACGAGGAGGGAGAGGGTTGGACACCTGGGGGCCCAGGAGGGCCCCAGTGGGGGTGGCACGAGGGGGCCGGAAGGAGGCCAGAGCGGTGACGGAGCAGGCTCTGGGCAGCAGGGCGTGGGGGGCAGCGGGGCACAGGCCGACTCCAGGCCCCCCAGCACCGCCGGCCACGCCGGCCCCTCACGTGCCCGAGGTAGGCACGGCACGGGCAGCGCCAGGCTGGGCTGTGTACACGCCGCGATGCTTAAATTACAGGGTGAAGCATTTTCCCTTCCCCTCCCGCCGCCCGCATTCCTGAGGCCGGGCCTGGGTTTGGTTTCTAGGCAGCGAGGACTGCAGGGCACCCACCCTGCATGCTGGCATGAGCCTGAAACTGCAGACGGCTCCTTCCTGCGGCGGCAATTCAGCAAGTTCCAACTGGTGACTTTGGTTAGCAGCAAGAAACGTGGAAAATATGCACCACCATGGACCGCTTGCTGCATGTGCGTGTGTGTGTGCGCCTGTGTAGGTGTATTTGCGTGTCTGTGCATCTGCCTGTGCAGCTGTGTGCGCCGGTCAAGTGCCCCACGTGAGTCCATGAATGTGCACACACACGTGCGTATGTACACGTGTGCCTGGCGTGCTGGCGCGTGTGCCCGTGTTCACGGGGCACATGCCTCCTACATCCCGTAGCTGCAGCGTGGTGTGGGTCTGAGCTCACACGCCCGGGCACCTGCTAGTGTGCAGATGTCTCTGTGGATATCTGGAGCACACGTGTGTGCGTGCGTGCATCTGTGGGTGGACACGCAGGCCTGTGACCCGCCTGTGCACCGTGTGTGTGGGTGTGGGGGCCTGGGCGAGTCCGTGTGTTTGTGTGTAAGCGTGCATGAACGTGGAGTGTGCACATGAGACCGTGTGTGTCTGAGGAACCTTTGACCAGCGTACGGCACAGGCCCCAGCACGCACAGGAGACACGGCCTCCAGGGCCTGGAGG
>VBSM01000988.1:431847-452419 GCA_008086735.1 Cheirogaleus medius | reverse complement strand
CCCCCCCCCCCGCCCAATTCACATGTCATAACCCTCACCCTGGACCTTAGGATGCATCCTCACTGAAGTAATCAAGTTGAGGTCATAGGGTGGGCCCCCGTCCAATATACCGTGTCCTTCTAGAAAGGGGAAACATGGACACAGAGGGAGATACGCCCACGGGAAGAGGCCACGTGACCGTGAAGATGGCCACATACAAGCCGGGGAGAGAGGCCGGGAACAGACCCTGCCTCGTGGCCTCAGAAGGCACCAATGCTGCCGGCCCTCGGATTTGGACTGCGGCCTCCAGAACCGCGAGATAATACTTCTCTGCTGTGTAGGCCACCCAGGCTGCGGGGCTTTGTCACAGCAGTTTCAGGAAACCGGTACATTGGCCCAAACAGAGAGGGCTGCTGGCTTGCTCACGGTCACACAGCACAATGTGGAGAGTGGAGTCTTTAACCCCCCACTCCCAGCCCAGGGACCGCAGTGCGGGGGGTGGGGAGCCCTTTACATACGCGTAGAGCCAGACTGTCTGGGTCCAGCCTGCAGCTGTGCACCTGTTACTTAACCTCTCTGTGCCTCGGTTTGCCAAGCTATGAAAGGGGACAATGATAGTGCCTGCCTCATAATGTTCTCGTGAGGAGGAAAGGAGGTGACAGTGTGCATTTCTAGGGTGGCACCAGGCGCTGTTCTAAGTGCCGGTCAGGCGGCGTGTGCTGCCCACGCCAAGCAGGTGCAGTCACCCGGCTTCTACAGATGGGGGCCCAGGGGGTCAGGGCAGAAGGCCACACACGAGGTCTCGGCCGGGGCCACTGCCCCTGGGTGCTGCTGTGCATCGTAGCGGCAGCCGCGCGAAGCAAGGGGAGACGGCAGCCCCGAGGACAGGGCTCACCTGCCACTGCACCGGGACCCCAGAGCAGCGGGCCTCGGGGCCGGCCGTGAGGACAGACAGACGCACCACTCCCTCCGCACTCGCCCCGGTGAGCCTTCAAAGCTAACCTCGGGCATTCGTTGCCATGGCCCTAGGAAGGTCACAGTGGAAGACGCCAGACACACACTCACTCATTCATTCATTCCACAGAGCTTCACTAATTACCTTCCTGGGGCCAGACTCGGGCTCAGAGGCAAGGAGAACGTGGCTGGTTGGTAGGAGTCCGACATGGCCCCGGCATCCCTGCCGCTGGCGTGCACACAACCCATGTTATCCCCTCCCTGGAGCGTGGCGGGGCTGCGAACGTGGCGGCTGCCGCTCCGTGATCAGGGTACGTTATATGGCAAAGGGGCAGGATTTCTGCAGGTGCAATTAAGGTCCCTAGTCAGTTGACTTTGAGTTAACCAAAAGGGAGGTTGTCCTGGGCCTGAACTAAGCAGGTGGCTATTTAAAAATGGTCTAGAAGCCAGAGGCTGTCTTTCCTGCAGGTCTTGGAGGCACAATCACTGTGAGTTCCACAGCTACAGGGAAATAAAGTCTCCTGCCGCCGCGAGAGCCTGGATGAGGATTCCGGACCTCAGATGGGACCCAGCCCCGGGGATACCTCGACTGCAGCCTCACGGGACAGGAGGCTCAGCCGCGCTGCGTCATGACTCCCAGCTCGCCCAAACATTAACACGATACATCTGTGCAGTTTGAAGCTTTTAAATCAGTGGTAGTTGGTTGCGCAGCAATAGAAACCCAGCTCAGAGAACACACTTCCTGAACTAGGCGCAGACTCTGCAGGAGAGAAGCTCACGACCAGAGGGGAAGAGATGCTCCATCCATTCATTCACACCACTCGAGTCCGGCCGACACGTGTGGCTGAGCTGGCCCGTGCGGGGCGTGGGGCCGCCCCCAGGAGCTCAGGGTGTGGGCGGCGGGAGTTATAAGGCCCTACATGGGGACCAATGGACCAGGCACTCTCAGAGACACGGGCGCACCCCTGCTTTGGCCACAGAGCCTGAGCTAGGCCCCAGGCTGAAGCTGCTCAAAATCGGCCACCGGGGTCCTGGGACTGGGAGAGCCGTGGCCTGGCCAGCGGCCCCTTGTTCACTCGCGTCTGTGTGCAGGGCACCTGCCCTCCTGCCTAGACTCTATCCTGGGCTTCGGGCTCTCCCCCAAACCATCTCGAGTCCCAGCCCCTCCCCAGGGGCAGGGCAGCCTGTCTGTACTCTCAGACTGCCCCCAGCATGACTGGTCAGGTGAGTGACCAACGGCCTTGTTATTCTGTCCCGAGAACATCCAAGGGACTGCCCGCCCATGCCACCTGGACAGCATGCCGTCAGGAGGTACCGCCCTGGGCTCCCCTGTGTTTAAACATAACCACTGACCCTGCCTGCTGTACCCAACACAGCTGTTGCCCTTCAAGGGACAGGGTCACAGCCCCAGGCCCCGCTGCCTCCCGTGGTCACCTACATGTCCACCCGGCTCATGCTCCGTAGGGCTCCCCAGCCAGAGGCAGCTAAGAGCCGTCGCAGCGTGGCCAGGGCTGGGGGCTGGCGGCTCCCTTCACGCTTGGCAGGACCCTCCCCCAGTGAGGCCGCACTGGCGCTGCCCACAGCCAGGAATCAGACAGCCTCACCAGAGCCACTTTGCAGAAAGGGAAACTGAGGCTCAGACTTGCCCTGGGGCGCAGAGACATGGGGGTGGGGAGGCCAGACCGGAACCCGGGCCTCCGGACACCCAGGCCCGGTCTTTCCCCAACAGCTCGGCAGGTGACCGCCGAGGCCTTGGCTTGCCGTGCTCCTGCTGATGGGCATCCGGCGGCTTCCGGTTTGGGGCCGATACAAACACAGCTGCTGCGAACACTCGTGTGCAGGAATCGCGAGGCCGTGTGCCTTCGTTCCCCTCGCTGCACGCCCAGGAGGCACAGGTGGATGGATGTTCGGCTTCTGAAGAATCGGCCAGAGTTTCCCGAGAGCTTGCACCATTTCACAGCCAGCCTGCGGGGTGGGAGCGTCCTCGCCCAGGCTGAGGTGGCCGGTCTTTCGTTTCACACGCCCAACGAGGCCGGTGGTGGCAGCGCACTCACGGCGGGTCACCGGGGACCCCGATTACCTGTGCGCTAAGCAGCTTCCTGCTGTCCCAGAACCACTGATGCGCCGCTCTTCCCTTTGGTTTTGGTCTTTTAAGTCTCTTTTTCTCCCTGTATCCCATTTTGGAGAATTTCTGTTGCTGTGTTGTCAAGCTCGTTATTCCTTGTCTTTGCGACGTCTAATCTGCCGTTGATCGCCCTGCATGGTTTTCAGTCTCGGACACTGTCGTTTTCCCTGTGGGGGGCCCAGTGTGGGTCTCCCTCGGTCGCCCGTCCTTCCGCCCTGGGCAGGTGCAGCACAGGCCCGGCCTGCACTCGCGCCCGGCCCTCTGGAGCGTCCCACGGCCGCCCCGCGCCACGGCCAAGTGCTTTTGTAACTGCATGAAAATGCCTCCAAAGGCTTTTTGCGTTTGGAATAAAAGTCAAATTCCTATCGTGGTCCACAGGTTTGCACAGCTTGGCTCCTGCCCCCCTTCCCCCGCTCCTCCCAGCACAGCCCACCACGCCCCCCGCCTCAGCGCGTCGCCCACTTGCGCCCCTCTGCCAGGAATCGCACACGCATTCGCATACATGCAAACACACGCTTATGCAGACATGTGCACACATGCGTGCGCACAGTCACATATGTACACACTTGCGCACAAGGCACGCACACCCGGACATGGACGCACGTGCAGAAACATAGGCACATGCGTGTACACGTGTGTGCACAGACATACCTATGTACACACACACGCACACGTGCCCAGCTCCTTCTCTTCCAGGTGACCCCGACTGTTTTTTGTCATTGTGTTATCTGCTTGTCTGATGAGCCTGGGTGCTTTTCCCCTCCCCGGCAGAGTGCAACCTTGGTGCAGGCAGGGACGTGTCCCGCTTGTTCTCTGCTTCATCGCCTGCACCTAGCACAGGGCCTAGCACACAGCAGGTGCTCAGCGAGTGAACGAATGAAGGAATGAATGGGTGAAGGGTGGAGAGAGGGAGGGGTAGATGGAGGGAAAGGCAGGGAAATGGCTTTGAACCCTGGCCCTCTCGCCTCCACACAGTGGCCCTCGGCCAGCCGGTGAAGCCCCTGGGCCCTGCCTGCGGTTGACAGGCCCCGTGTCGGGTGGGCCCACCCTCATCCTGCCCTCGGGGCTGCACGTCCTACGTCCTGCGGGTCTTCCCCTGCTCCGTCCCCTCCCTGGCACAGTCCCTAGTGCACGGTGGCTGCTCAGCAGGTGCTCTGTTGGAAGAGTGACCCCTAAGGGCCGAGGTCTCAACGGGCGAGACCCCACTTGTCCAGCCGCCACGCTCCCCCCAGCGCCCTGTCCCGCACCGCTCCGGCTTCTGCGTCGTTCTCACTCTGCGCAAAAGAGCTGCGACCCTGGGCCCTGAGCCTGTGGGACGGGAGCTGCCACAGGCCCCAGGCCGCCCTGCGAGTCCGGAGAAGCCAGAGGGGGCGGCCGGGATGAGGAGACGAAGGGTGTGGACTGGAGGAGCCTGAGCTGCGGGGGGCTGGGAAAGCCATGTGAGTCCCCAGGGGCCCTTGCTTCATGGCGATGTGACGTGACCTCCATTTGATGGCCGTCCCCGGAGAAATCCACTGTGCTTCCATGCGGGCCCCCAGGAGGGGCGAGGCCCCGCCCTTTCCTTCCAGAGGGAGTGGGTTGCCCCTTGCCCTGTGGAGCTAGGAGCTGCCTGGAACAGGGCAGTGGGGTAGGGAGGGGAGGCCGGGGGAGGGCCGCGTGGGGCAGTGAGCAGGGCTGTCCGCATCCGGCCCCGCGGCCCACGTCTGGCGCGTTCCATGCCTCCATCTCCTCGCTCGTCAAGGGAGGGCAAAGCCACACCCCTTGTCTGGTGGGTGCCATTGTAGCCCCCTAACTGGGCTCCACAGCCAGGTGAGGAACATGCAGGTGTAGCCCATTTCCAGAAGGAAAAAAAAAAAAAGCAGTCCTGCTCTTAACCGATCACAGACACGAAGTCTGAGGCTGGGGTGCCACGTGCCTGGGCCCCTCCCCTCGCTCCCCGCGTGGAAGCCCCTCGCACCACAAGGCGTCTCCACTCCCCACTCTGTCCCTGTCGGTCTTTCCAACCTTCCGCCTCCCGCCTCCCAGAGGACCCACCTGGTTTCATCCTGGGGACACCGGCTCTGGGACTCAGGGAGCCACCAGGGGCTCCACCCTGGGGCAGGGGAGACGTGGTTTATCCCTGCGTCCCTAGAGGGTCTCACAGAGGAGTAGCTTCCCCCCAAATCCCGACTCTCCTTCCTAGAGACCACCCCACTTCATGTCTTTGAAGGGTCATTGGTGTCACCTGGGCCTGGGCCGGCAGCTGGGCTCCCGACAGCACAGGTGGGTGGGGAGGGGGCGGGAGAATGTGGGGGTTCCCAGATGGAGCTGGTGGGGGGCAGTGGTGGGGTTCACTGAGGCGGGGAGGCGGGGTGGTGGTGGCTGGGAAAGGCTTGGGGAGAGGAACCCAGAAGCCCAGTGTAGACACGTCTGGGAGACCCCAGGGGGAGACGGCCAGTGGACGGCCGGATATGCGGGCCCAGAGTTCAGCGGAGGGGTCGTGGCTGCAGGGACGGATTTGGAAGTCATCAGCGTGAGGATGTTTCAGTCCATGGGAACCGATGAGGTCACCCATGGAGAAGGGCAGAGAGGAAAGAGAAGAAACCAAGGAACCCCTAAACCCCGTGAGACCGGACACTGGGTGGTCAGGATCCTGGCGTTTCGAGCACTGCCATATACCCAGCCCTGGCGCAGTGGCTGGCCCACGACAGGCACGCACCAAATCACACACAAAACCCCGGGGCTGAACGAGGGGTGGGCAGAGGTCTTGGGGTGGGGGTGGGGCAACACTAGTGAGGTAGGAGAGAAGAGGGAGCTGGGGGTGAGGCCAGGCTGGAACCACCTCCACCCCCGCATTGACAAACAGGGAGACTGAGGCTTGGGAGGTGAAGGGGCTGCCCAGGCCACACAGCCCGAGCAAGGAACTGAGATTTGCATCCGGGTGGCTCAGCCAAAGCCCGGAGGCTCAACCTCCGTGACATCTGCGGAACTGCAGACAATCTGCAGAGACTTTCTGAAGTTTTCTTTCTTTTCTCCACTTGCGAAATTGCAATGCAATGCTCAGATCAGCTAAGGAAGCTGCAAAGTGGGTCCGGTTCCCTGTGGGAACTGCGCCTCCTGTCCCCACCCTGGAGTGTCCCCCACCCCAGCCCTGGCCCTCTGCACTCCCTGGGCCTGGCCCTTCCACTTCCAGGCCCTGGGGGAGGGAGGGCCGGGACTGAATTCCTAGGGCCTGATGGTGCGGGTGGGAAGACCCACCTCCCCAGGTCACTGGTTCATGAATTTGAAGGATCCTCCCAGCAAGAGGTGAAACCGGAGACCCTGTGAAACCCAAGGCCGACAAAGGCCCAGGCGGGAGGCCTGGGCTCAGGAATGGGGCGAAGCTGGGGCCTTCAGGAAGGGGGGCAGGCCCGGCCCAGCGGAGAGGAGGGGCTGGAGCTCTCAGATGTCCTGGACGCCCAGAACCCAGGCCCAAATGCTCCTTCCCATCATCACTCCCCAGAAGGGGCAGGGGGGAGGGATCAGACCCTACACCAAAAGTCGGGCCTGGAGCCTGCCTGTGACCATGGGGCCACGTCTTGGAGGATGGGAGCCCCGCACTGAGTGGGGGTCTTACAAGTGGGTCCCTCAGAAGAGCAGAGACCTTCCCCGCCTGGAGTCTAACCAGGAATAAGGGCATCAGACAGCTCTAGTACTTCCACTGCTGCTGTGTGGCCTCAGGCAGCTCACTCCCCCTCTCTGAGCCTGGTGCCAATGCCCTTGGCGTGAGTGCTCAGCTTGGAAGGAGACAGGCTCCCATCAGCGGCTGCCCACATCCTCATCCTGGGCCGAAGGTCAGGGATTTGAGCTGCAGGCACAGGCAGGGGCCAGCTTCTTGCACTTTGGGTGGGCAGCCGGTGGGAGGGGCCATCCAGGGGCAAACTGCAATCTTTCCTGGCTGCCATCTGGTTCTTCCCCTCTTGTGTGTCCCTTTCTTCTTCTGCCACTCTCTTCCGAGGCTTCTGGGGCCTTCGAATTCGCTAAACACTGGGGCAAGACAGGGTTTGGAAACACACAAGCCGACTCTAATTCGATCTCCCACGTGCAGAGGAAGAGATGAGGCCTTTGTCGCCCGGGCAGTGCCTTTTCCTCAGAAGTCTTCAAACGGCCCCGAATTCCCTGGCAAGCCCCCTCTTGCACAACCCAGTGGAATCTGCTGGACAAAGGCCACTTAGGAGCTAACTGGGAAACAGGTAACGGTGGAGGAGGTGTCCTGTGCAGAAGGAATTGGCTGCAGCCCCAGCTGGAGATATGTTCTCAGGGTGTCTGAAGTGTCGGGTCAGCTCGCACCAGACAGAGCGGGAGCTCTGAGCCAAACCTGCGGTGACTTGAAGGAGCACGTGGGGCCGAGCGTCCCTGTCACCAGCCGCCTCTGGATTCTTCTGCTAGGTGTGGGGCTGTCGGGCCTTCCAGGCAGCCCTCCCTCTGCCCAGGGCCCGGGGTGTTGGGCCAGCCCTGCTGGGGGACGGGCCTGGCTCGCTGGCCGCCCAGGTCGCCGAGTGACCAAGCGCTCCCCAAGCAGCTTTCCCGGCCCAGCCACCATCTGGCAGGTGACGCACAGAGGCCTTGCCTGGCTTCGTGAACCTACAAATTGTGTCATGGCTTCATTAGCCACTCAGCAACAGCCTGTTAAATGACTGATGCCAGCTGGCACCCTGGAACTGCAGGCATGGCAGCGAGCCGGCCAAAGACCCTGCCCCGACGGGGCTCATGTCCCCGTGGAGCAGGAGAGAGTGGACATGAGACCAGCAGGGACGGGCGGAGCCAGGGGCCACCCAGAGCTCGGGGGCGCAGACAAGGGGGGAGGTGTGGCTTGAACTGAGCCCCCCAACAACATTCATGTGTTGACGTCCTCACGCCCAGCACCTCACAAGGTGGCGTCATCTGGAGACAGGCCCTCACAAGGTCATCGAGTGGGCTCTGATCCGATGACACTGGGGTCCCATGGAAAGGGGACATTTGGACACGGAGGCTCACGCCGTCTGTCTGTGCCCTTTGTGAGGTGGCCCGGCAAGTCAGTGTGGGAGGCAGTGGAGCGCCGTGGGGGTGGTGACGTCAGTGAGGTGGTCTGGGACAGCCCCACAGAGCAGGGGGGTGGGGGGGTCCTGATCCGGGACGAGCAGGACACGTCCCCAGCAGGAGCGGAAGGCCCGCACACACGGCGCAGGGCGAGGCCTCGGGAACGGACCCCGCGTGCCCACCCACCCTGTCCTCAATCCTGGCCCGCACCCGCGCCTAGCAGGGACATGGCGCGGAGCCGGGACGGGAAAGGAACACAGCGGCAGGACCGCTGGCGCCCAGCCGTGCACACTGACGCTGTGTGCCCAGGAGCCAGCCCCTCCTGCACCCCTTCCCCCGCCCGCAGTGGGAAGCGGACCCCGACGCTGCGCGGATGCCATGGCTCGCGGCTGCCGGGCGGAGGCGGCGCTCTGCAAAAGGAGGTGCCATGCTCGTCATTAGACCCGACGCGTCCTGCGGCCTGGCGCCCCCCAGCACCAGGGTGGCCGGTCCCCTCCATCTCCCGTGGCACGTCCAGCCAGGAGCTGGGGCTAACCTGAAGCCCACAGAACGCCCCCGAGCCCGCCTCGGGATGACCCTGCTATCACGGGGACCCGGGACTTCTGTGCTTGGGGAATGGGCTGCCATTTTTAGTCTGGTCCCACCCGTGTCGCCGCTCCCTGCGGTGCAAGCGGTTCAATCTGAAGTTCAAAGCACAGGAGTTTAACGCGCGAACCCACTCTGGAATTATGCCCCTGAGAAGTGTCTCTAAAGATTGTCATTTTCAGCCAAGGGAGGGGAATGGACAATTTATTAATATTAATTGCCTCGACGGGTCTATTTTGTTAATCCTCACATACTCTGGCGAGGTAAGTATTGTGCCCATTTTACAGATGCCAAAAAAGAAAAACGAGGATCAGAGACGAGCTGGACTGCCGGATCCTCCCGCTGGAATGCAAGCTAGAGCCGGGATGGGACCCCAGGGTGGGGGGCCTGGCTCCCAGAGCAGGGGCTCTCCTCCTAGAGCCCCAGGCTCAGCGCGGGTCTCCAGGCATGGAGCATCCTTCCAAGGCGTCCATGAAGGGTTTTTAGCTTTTGAAAAAACCCACGCATCTGCCCTAGTACTTGAGAGGTCGCTAGAAGTTCGCGGCCAGGGCCCATGGTACGTGCAGGGAACGTGCTGGAGGTTGGGGTCTCAGTCCTCAAAACCACCTCCTCCCCTGCCACCCTCATGCCAGCCTTTGCCCACACAGACCCTGCTGCTGTTGGGGCCGGCCTGTGCGTGCGGAAATGGCTCACCTCCCTGGGAGGAGGGACAGTTATCTGGAATGTTCTTCGTCGATAGACTTTATAGCAATTTGCTTTTTCCCTTCCTGCAGGGTGCTGAGCACGGTGCAGGGCTCTCTTGCAGCCATCCCGGGTTTGAGGTGCTTCTGAAACAACTGGCTTGGGTTCAAATGCCCTTTCAGCCCAGCCCAGCACACAGGACCATGGTCTCCACGTGTCCCCGGGGCTGTGACCCAGCCGCTCACACGCGTTATCTCGGGGAGCCCACCTAACATCATCACCCCCGCTCTCCAGGGCTCGCAGAAGTGAAGCCACTTGGACGAGCCCCATGGGCAGGGCCCAGGCTGGCTGGACTCTGGGGACCGTGCCCATCCCTGGCCGGGAGGACAGTGTTGGTGAGGCGCGCAGCACACGGGCACATGTGCCCGGCCCACTCGCCAGGCCGCGGCACCGCCCCGGCTGCCCAGGCCCTGGCTGCTTTCTCCCCACCCACCGGGGCGGACAGGTGTAGACAAACGGCCGCCCAGCCCTCGGGCCTGGCATCCCAGGAATGTGACCGGCCGCCCACGCTGCTGACCCCTGCCCCAGCCCGGCTTGTTATGTCTGCCCCGGCCCTCCTGCCCTTCCTCTGAGCCCCTTGGCGCCCACCGCCCGGTTCCCAGGGCCACAGCGTTCACTGTTCATTAACCAGGGGGAGAAAGCTTGGGACCAAGGGCCGGCAGGGGCCTGCGCTTCCCAGGCCCCACTCAAAGGGCTGGGCTGCCGCTCTGCCCTGAGGAATGGAATCTCTTGGAGAGACAAGAGGAGAGAGACAGAGCGACAGAGAACCCTCCAACCCAGACGTTCTGCTCCAGTTTCAAGACCAGCCTGGAAGGTCCTCTGGGGAAGGGGTTCCAGTCCCCAATGTGTCTTTTTAAGTGATAATCCCCCAAAAGCCTGGGGGCGGGGCGGGGAGCTCTGACCTCAAAGGAGGCCTTGAAGTGCAGAGGGTGGCCCGCAGGGGGACTCTGACCTCCAGAGCAAGGTGGCTGCAGCTCCAGCCCAAAGCCCAGGGCCTGATCACAGTGGGGGCCTCAAAAAGGCCGGACTTGAATGGACACACTTCTCACTTATTCTTTCCGCTAACCCTACCATCAAGGCAGACAGCTCCATCTCACAGATGAGGAAACCGAGTCACAAGAGGTTAAAAGGGCACCAGATCGCAGGGGGCAGAGTCAGGCTCCTTCCTTGGTGCATCTGGCACGTAGAGGAGGCTCTGACTACACAGCTAGGACGGCACCAGGACGTCCCCGCTGTTTCTGGGTGGGCGTGGGAGCAAGTCAGCCCCGGCAGGAGCAGAGACAGGGAGCGACAGGCGGAGAGGCTGGGAGAAGCCGCCTGGCTCCGAGTGGCTCAGGTGTGGCCGGGGGTGAAAACCTCAAGGCAGAGGCACTGAAGGCTCTTCTTGTTCCCTGGTCAGCCAGAAGTTGGCTCCAGGACCAAGGTGAGGCCCTGGTAGGGTCTGGAGGGTGGGGTGGCCCTGCCTCTGGCCCCGACAGCCCATTGTCCTAGGCAGGGAGTGGCGGACAGCTACTCAGGGCCAGAGAGGTATTCTCAGGACAGGCGAGGTGTGGGGCGTGGGCACTCCCGGGGGGCCCTGGCAGCTGAGTGAGGCCAGACCTGGGGACAAAGCAGAGGACAAATGCATCAGCCCCCAGATCCACGCTGGCGCCCTGGAAGCTGGGCATTGCATTTGGGGAAGCCACTTGCCCCTCGCGGCTGCTCTATTCTGTGGGAATACAGCAAGGCAGACCAACCAGATCTCATGCTGTCTTCCGTGTGGACACCCTTGGGTCCCCCAGGGGCCTCCCGGGGGCCACGCACGGCTCCAGCTCCCCCTCTACCCTTTGGATGTCACACATTTGCACCCACGGCCAGGACGAGCTCTGTGTTCCTGAACCTTGTGAGGGCTGAGGGCTCCATTACCCACCCTTGTCTTGCAGGGAGCTCTCTCGCTCCCAGCCGGAGAACCGCTGCTGGCTCCAGGTCTGCAGGACAGCGCCCTCGGGCCCCACCTCTGAACACCCCAGCCTCATCCTGAGACACTCAGCCTCCCACGTCCCCTCCCCGAGACCTGCTATAGTCCCCCTAGATGCCCCAGGCCCGTCAAGGCCCCACACCTTTGTGCATTCTGGTCCCCTACCTGGACTCCTCCTGCTCCTGGCAGTGACTCCCCTTAAGGCCCAAGTCAGCACCCCCTCCTCCGGGAAGCCTTCCAGTTGTCCTGGTGGCGCCTTCTGCCTGCCTCTTCCACTTAGAGCCCCGTAGGAGCTGAATGCCGCCCCCCACTCCACACACCCAAAGGGGAACCTGCCCATAGGAACTTGTTTGCAAAAGGGGTCTTTGCACATGTCAT
Source organism: Cheirogaleus medius (assembly GCA_008086735.1). NCBI lineage: Eukaryota > Metazoa > Chordata > Mammalia > Primates > Cheirogaleidae > Cheirogaleus > Cheirogaleus medius. The sequence continues at coordinate 440,663 of VBSM01000988.1, read as the reverse complement.
CAAGGTGAGGATCTCAAGATGAGATCATCCTGGACTGGGGTGGGCCCTAAATCCAGTGACAAGTGTCCTTCTAAGAAGAGAGACACAGAGCGACCAGGGAGAGGGTCTGCTGCACGAAGCTGCCTCTGGGCCGAGCGAGGACCCAGGGAACCTGAGTGCAGCCCAGGGCTCGCCGCCCACCGCCTGCTTTGCTCAGAGAGACACACGAAGAACAAGGCCTCGTGACGGCAGAGGCTGAAGCGATGCGGCCACAGCCAAGGAGCAGCCGGTATCGCTGGAGCCCCCAGAGGCTGGAGAGAAGCCCAGGACAGGGTCTAACCCACAGCCTCAGAAAGAAGCGCCCTCTGACACCCTGATGGCAGACTTCTGGCCTCCAGCTCCGAGACACAGTGAGGCTCTGTTGCATCAAGCCACCCAGAGCCTGGCAATGTGCGTGGCAGCCCCAGGACACTGACACAGCCCCGGTCCCTCCTCCCCAGCAGCTGTGACCTCACATTCCTCTTCCGGACTGTGTTTGAGTCATGGCAATAATATCTCAATAAATGAGTGTTAAAGGAATTCACTTGTCACTGGGTGTTTCCAGCTGAAGGCTCAACTCCTCCCAAAAGTTTACAGGGACAGCTCAGCCCACTTCTTGCAAACATGACAAAAGCAGGAAGCCAGGGCTCAGGTGCAGGTGTGTAAGAGTGCTCTGGTCGATGTGCCAGGCGAGGCTACTATGACAGGAGACCCCAAAATACAGCAGCAGAAACCAGGTTGCTGGTTTCTCTTCCTCCCAGGAGCCCAGGCAGGACATCCAGCACATCCAGCATCCAGTATGGCGGCATGACACTGGTGACCCAGGATCCTTCACCCTTGAGGGTGCCCTGTCTACAAGGCCCATCACGCCTCGTCTGTCCCCCAGCCTGTGCGTGGGGTAGAGGAGGGCAGAGCCCGCTGCTCAGTGGCAGGATGTGACCACTGCCCAAGACCCCTCTGTCCACGGAGCCGTCATGCAGCACACGCCAGGTGCAGACGGCTCCACTGAGGACAGCCCACCTAGCTGCAAGGAAGGCTGGAAAACAGAGTTTTAGCTGGGCAGCCACGGCCCGGCTCAAACCTCGCTCTGTGGAGCAAGTGTGGTTTCGGGAGGTCTGAGAGGTCGAAATTATTTTCATGAAGACACTGAGACACGAAGTGCCTATTTTCCTTTCATTCTCTCATGAGCGTACGGTGGAGTTTTCCAGAGGCTGCATGACCCGTGATGACACCGCCACGCCGACAGCTAAGGGAGTGTATGCTTGTCAAGGTGCGTGTCTTCCATGTTTCTGTGTTTTCGTTTCTGGTGCAGTGAATAGCAACAGGTGAAACAAAATCTCTCTGGGGTTCTCAAGATGCAAATGGGCCCTAAGACCAAAAGTTTCCCAAACTGCCAAGCTAGGAGATAAAAGCAGACGTTGGGCCGACCACCAGCAGAAATAGAGGCTACAGCTGGAAACCTACGAAAGTCTGTCCGGCCCAGCCCCGGCTGCACACCCAGGGCCTCACACACCCGCTGGGAGGCCAGAGTCCAGCTCGTGGAAATTTGGGAACAAACATTTCTCGCCAGTTCTGATGCTAACTCCTGCAGCACCGATTCAGTGCGGGGCCTGGTGCTCAGCGATCCATCTGCATTTTGCCGCGGAGGCCTGGCGTCCGTCCCTGTGCCGTGTGGCACAACGGCCGTGCACCTGAGCTTGCTACTTCCAAACTGTGGGACCCTTTGCAGATGACACCGAACCTCTGTTTTCTCGTCTACCAAGAGGAATAGCCGGCAGTCGCAGAAAGCGGTTCGCACAGTCCTGACGTGGCAGTTCCATAAAGCGCCGGCCCCGGCCACGCACAGGGTACACATCTGGGCAGAGAAGGCCCTGCTAGGGGAGTTGATTCTCTGAAACACCCCCAAATCCCATTCTCCTTCTCACCAACCTTCCATGACTCCCCAGGGTGCGGAAACACCTCCTCGCTTTAGCATTCAAGGCCTTCTTCACCCGGGCCTCAAAAAGGAGCTTTCTGCGTGGCTTTGGAGTCCGGATTCTGGTGAGTTGGACTTTCCCAAGCACGGGGTCCTCCCGCTAAGAGTAGGCCCTGCTCTGTCTGCCACACAATCACTTCATCTGGGCAGGGGAGGCCGGAAGCAGGCCCATTAACCACGCTCTCCCTAACGAGCATTTGTAAACACATGCCTTCTTTATAACATCAGAAAACAGAACATGTTTTCCTACTTAACAGGAAATGCTGTGGAATGACTGGATTCCCTCGCCGGGGCCCCAGTCCTCACATGCACGTGGTATATGAAGCTAGGACAAGGCCAGGGACCAAGAGGGGTGACCAAGCCCCTCTGGTTTGCAGGAGAAGTTTCCAGCAGTTTGCACATGTCGGGGGCACCCTCCCCCAACAGCCCTGCCTTTGTCCCCAGCAGCGCGGCCTCCTCAGGCTGGAAGGCTGCAGTTCTTTCCCTGAAACCGGAGCCAGTGCGGGCCATAGGCAAAGAAATTCATTTCTAACCATGCAAGCCCTTTCACTGTCACAAGATCTTGACTCAGGGAAGCCCAGGGGCTATTGTCAGGCGCTGCAGCCAAGCCTCAGAATGACACAACTGCAGCAGAACCCTGAAAAGTCCGGAGAATAAAAAAGTAGAAAATCCCCTTCTCCTCCTCCCTTGGCGGAGGGGCCCGGCGAGGTAGGCGGCTGCGGGGCTGCGCCATTCATGATGCAGGACAGAGGCCCCCCGCGGAGCGGAGACCGGGCCGCCGCGGCCGCTGATTGGGCCTCGCGTCCGGGGCGCCAGCCAATCGGCGGGCTGGGAAGCCGAGCCATTCATGAAAGCGGCGCGGGGGACGCGCGGGCGGGGCGCGGCCAGCCCTGTGCCTCGCGGTGCCCGTCCCGCCCTGGCAGTGCAGCGCTGGCCTCGCGGGCAGACCCCGGCCCAGGCTGCGGCACAGGCCAGGCTTTCTGGAAGCGCCTCCCGGGCAGGGCCTGGCGGCCACACTCTGCCTCCTTCAGTCAACTGTGGCCATGAAGTCATTTTTTTCCCTGCTGATTGAAATCATCTGTTTTCAGTTCCCTGACAAATTCATTGAGTTCCCTCCGAGGCTGGGGCCCCTCCGCTGCTGAGTCTCGGCCTGTAGCCGTGGCCCAGACCCACACAGTTTCATCTTCTTGGATTTGCATGGTCTCGAGTTTCCAGAGCCCAGTGAAAGCCGTGTTTGTGTGGAGAGGGAGGGTGGGCTTGGGCAGCCCGCCGGGAGGGTACTTCCAAGAAGGCTGTTTGCTGGCCTCTGGACCCTGAACGCGGCCCTTGGACCTGCAGATTCCTGGGTCCCCATGACAGCATGGCTGAGGAAGGCCCAGAATCCTGCACGCCCGCTCTCTGAAAAGGGAAATGGCCGAGTGCAAGGCTGGCCTCATCTCTGCCCATCTGCAGGATGAGCCGCTCACTTCCTCTTGTGGTCCAGCAAGTGGCTTAAAAAACACACCCATGCACAGGGTTGTCTTGAGGGGCCTTTCAGTGCCTGCAGGGAGAGGGAGGGATCTGCTTTTGCATCTGCCCCAGGGCGCATGCTGGCTGAGCCCTGACCCCACCACCTGGCCTCCTCTCTGAGCCTCGGCGTCCTCCCTGTAAAGTGGGTATAAGAGCAGCTCAGTCACTGCAGCGGCCCCGCTCAGGGCCCGGTGCGTGGCGAAGGCTTAGTCATCAGCATCGGTTGTTGGTGGTGAAGGGAGCAGTGACATAGAGAACAAAAGAGAGGCTCAAATGACACAGAGCCACAGGGAGCTCTGAGGACACCCCCTTCTGCAGCCACCGTCACCCCCAATGACACAGCAGCAAGGCCGCTGAGAGCGTGAGCAGGCAGGGAATTTTGTCAATGGAAAGATTTCTTCACAGCAAGTGTTTCGCAAACCCCTCCTGGGCTGTCAATAATGAGCGTTGGCTTTTTAACTTCCAAGTGTGTTACATAAGCCTAAGAGGCTGGTCAAAAAAAGAGACAGAGAGAAAAGCATGCGGCTGGAGATAGTGGGCGGGCAGGCGCTGCAGCTGTTCAAACTTTCGGCCACCTTTCCGGGCCTCGAGGACTCCCCACTCTCGGGCCTGTCGGAACCATGCTGGGGAATGCGAGGTATGGAATCCGGGAGAGGGGAGCCCAGGAAGACAGGCCTGCAGGGAAGGTGGAGGGTGGGTTGCTGTCAAGGGCCTTTCTGAGCAGCCACACCCCTCTCAAAGGCGGGACCCCAGCAGCCTCTGAGCCCTGGCCCAACCCAGTTGGCTCGGTGGCACCCATGCAGGGAGAAGGTGCACCTGGAGGGAGGGGAAACCAAGGCTGGAGACAGGCAGGGCCAGAGTCGCCCTCCGTGGCTGAGCCCTCCCCAGGCCACATGAGCCCAGGAGGTGGGGGCCGCCAAGCACAAACAAAGGAAGCAGATGGAGGAGGTGGCCACGTGGGGAAGCTAGATCCCATTTCTCACTTCTGCTCCGGGCTGAACGGGCTTCTCTTTTCATCCGTTCTTTCAAACTGAAGGTGTTGGGGTAGAAAGGCCCATGGCCTCCTTGTCTGCCCCTGCACGCTGGCTTTGGCAATGCAGATACAACTCACAGATACTCGGTGACCCATTTGAATGTGGGGTCAGAGTCCTAGGTGAGTTCGTATTGGTCATTCCCCCCCTGGGCCTTCTTTTCCCCATGTGCAGAGGGGTGGCCGCCAGGAGCCTCCACAACAAGCCTGTGAAAACGGCTCTGAAACGCTTTTGGTGGCACTCAGGTGTAGTGTGTCTTAAAACGTGAGAACTCATGATGCGGTATTCAGAAATTGTGAGCACAGTTAGGAAGTGTATTTGTCAGAATGGACTTGGTCATGCTGCAGTAACAAACAGTCCCCTAAATCCCAATGGCTGGACGCAGGGCCAGCAGACTTTCTCTGTAAAGGACCACATATATATATTTCAGGCCATTCAGCCTCTGTCATGACTCCTCAGCTCTGTCACTGTAGCACAAAAGCAACCGCAGACAGGACATAAACAAATGGGCTGTGTGCCAATAAAACTTTATTGACAAAAACAGGTAGTGAGCCAGATTTGGCCCACAAGCTGACATTTGCTGACCCTTGGCTTAAGATCACAAAGATTTGTTTTCCTCTGGTGCCACACATCTAAGCAGGAGTGGAGACTGCTCCAGGGTGGAGGATAGAGCAGGCTGGTGGAAGATCAGTGCCCACCCAGGCTTCTACCGCCACGGAGACCAGACTCAGGGGCTGGCTCTCAAAACTTCTGCTCACAGGGGACCCAAGTCCCTTCCACTCACTGGTCAAGCAAGTCATGTGGCCACACCTGACTTCAAGGGGCACAAGAACATTCCTACTATTTGTCCAGAAACCAGAGAGCTGGAAATATCTATAAATGGTCTTGAGTCCTCAACCTCTCAAGCTGGTAGACCTCATTTCTGGGCCCTTCCTTTGCCACCAACTGGCTTTGTGACCCTTGGCAGGACCCCTTTTCCTGGCCTGTGGTTCCCCACCTATAAGAAGCTATCGAGCAGCAAGTCCTCCACCTGCCCTCCCCCCACCATCGTGGTCTCTGCTTTTCCCAGCAGGGGACGAGAAGTTTATTCCCACTGCCCATCCGTGGAGCAAGGACAGGGTGTCATTCAGGCCAGGGCAGAACCCGACATTTGGAGGGTCTTCCAAACACCCCAAGTTTTGAACCTCCCCACTCCCCTCCCTCGTGCTCCCACAGAGAATCCTCTGACTCCGCAGACTTGCAGTCCCCTTCCGGTATCAGCTCTGCCCTATGGGGACAGCCAAACGGCGTCCAGTGCCCCTGAGCGCTGGATCACGGAAACACGGCTCACAGTGCAACGTGGAAGGAGATGATCAGGAAAGATCCCTTGTTAGGTTAGAAGAGGTTCATCGTTTATGAAGGAAACTTGGATTTGGGAGGCAGGGTGTGGGGAAGACACAGAGCCCAGGACTTCTGCTGGGTCTGCAGAGGGTCGTTCTATCAGAAAAAGGAAAATCTTTGCGAGCGAAAAGTGGAAATTCTAAACATAGAACCCAGGAGGTGGGGAAGTGAAAAATTCTTCCTCATCTTCCCTCAACCCTTGTGGTTTCCACCCCCATCTCAACCCACGTCTTTTGCCCTTGACTTCCAAGGTTTAGGGGTGGAGTGTGTGGGGGAGGGGGTGGGAGGCTAAGATGGGGGAGAACGTGGAAGCTGCATCCTGTTTGGAATGATCACGTCCAAAAATGCAACCTTATGCGGTTGGCTGGCATGCACCCAGGTGTGGGACCGTTGGCCGACGGGCAAGTGGCCAGTGGCCAGTGCTGGCTGCACCTTTCCGGAAGGCTGGGCCTCTGGTGAAACAGACAGCGCGGGGCTGCAGCCGTGCCCTGCAGCACAGGAACTGCGCGCTCTGCTCGGTGGCAAAAGGCCCAGTTGCCCTCTGCCATTCTTTTGTTGAGCCCTAAAAGGCCTGGGTAGCACCCCTGAGTCCCTTGTGTCACTATGGACATTGAGAGATGGACTGTCCTCAGTCTAAACCCAGCTTGTGTCCTTTGGGAGAAACAGAGCCTGTCATGTGACACTCTCGGCCCAACACAACGTTACTGGTACGACGGGTCACGTGGTGCGTCCAGCGACGGGCAGCACAGGCACCGTCCTGCAGCCGCCCCCGAGTTACCACCATGCGGATCGTGCGGTCCCTGTTCCAGGCCTGGCTCGGTTTGGAGTTGGCTGAGGCTATGTCCCCCCTCCCCCCCCCCCCGCCTGCCAGTGGGGCCGGAATTAGGCAGAATCCTGCAGCCTCCGAGTCAGGCGTTTCCGACAGCTCTTCCTGCCGGAGTCAGGGGCCAAGACGGGATGGGGTCAGCGGAGCCCTACCTCCGAAGGCTTGCCTCTAAAAATAGCCCTGTCTTCCTGTGTCCAGGGCTCCGCCACGAGCCCTGCAGGAAAATGTCCGTTTCCAAGGCAGAGGGAGCATCTGGAAGCTCCGACTGGCCACACGCTTGTGGTCAGGCCACAGCCAAGTGTCACCAGGGCCCTGTAGGTGCTATCTAGCTCTCCGTCCCGCGGGACTCCGGTCCCCTTCATCAGGAAAATCGTGCACATGTTAGGAGCCTGAGTCCTGGCAGGCCCAGTGCCCATGCTGAGGCCTGGCAGGTGTGCGCTCCGGGGACACTGAGGTGAACCTAGTAGAACTTTCTCTTCCCGCAGCTCTGGGAGACTGTGGCCACCCAGCCCATCCACAGAACCGGGGGCCACCGCCCTGGGAGGGCTCTCCTGAGTTGCCGCTGTGTCCCCACCGCGGAGGCTTGTCCGGCCACCCAGGCGTGAGTCACGGCTGTGCTCGGGGCGCTGCTGCGGATTCAGAAGCCGACCGTTTCCTGCAGATAAGCGCTAAGTGGCGGGGAAACCTGGCCGGGGCCTCGCTGGGAGATAGCGCTTCCTTCAAAGCTCCCCAAGCACTAATTAGCCATTCCAAGCATAGTTTCAGCAGCATTTAGGGATTTCCTCATCAAAATAAACTTCCTCCCGTGTTATCTTCATTTTTGGCATCTGGTGGGATCCTTTTTTGTCTTATTTATTTATTTTCTTTCACTCCGAGATTCAGGGTGGATGTGCTCAGCCCTGCTGCGGGCGGATGGGCAGGTGAGGACTCGGGAATGTTGGCCGGTGGCCGCCCTCCTCCCGTGCAGGGGCTGCCTCTGCCTTGTCTCCCTCCGCTCCAGGGCAGCTGCGGCCAGGCCCGCTCTGTGGCGGGGACAGCTCCACCACAGCCACCTCCCCTTCCCTCCAGGCCCCACCGCCCAGCAGTTCCAAGCCTGGGTGCCCAGGCCCGGTGATCAAGGCCAATTAGTCCTGGGGGAAGGGGCCCCCAGTACTCGGGGGTCTGATGAGGGGACTTCCACTTGGGCCCCAGCGGGACAGCTGAGCAGCCAGAGTGTGAGGTAAAAACCAAGCTGGAAAGTTGTTCATTCGCAACTTCCTCCTGGAAAGGAGCCCCTGGCCAGTGCCGTGGGGCTGGGAGGGCCTGCTCTGTGTACTGTCTCCAGGCATCCCGCTGTTGCTTCCTGGGGCTCCAAACATGCCTCAGAGGGCACATTTTAGCCACAATAGGTGATTTCCTGAAAGATCTGCTGATGCCCGAGTTGAGGGGCCTCTCTGAGATGGAACTAGATAAGACAGTGTTGTTTGGGGCTGGACAATTTGTCAGGAAATGAGGTAGAGGTTGGTAATGGAACTAGTGTCACTGTGGACTGTTTTGGGGGGAAGTGTCCCTAGAAGGCCCCTATCAGAGCCATCTGAACACAGCCACGTGGGATCCGCAGCCTGGCTCTGGGAAGAATGGGATTGCCCACCTGGGAGATGCTGCTGACGCCAGTAGTGGGGAATTTGGGGCCCTCCCTCCAAAGGACGGTTGTCCAGGACAGAGCCCAGCTCATGGGGGGGCTTCACCTAACACCAGGGGCATTTCTGCCATGGAGCTGGGCAGCTGCGTCCTCAACCCAAGGCTGGCTGGGTAGAGCCCAAGAGGCTGGACGTCAGGAGCCACATGACAAAAGGAAAGGACAGGTAGATGGATGGGTGGGTGGATGATGGTTGATGGATGAATGAACAGATGGATTATGGATGGATGGATGGAGAGATGGGTGGATGAATGGAAGGAAGGAAGAAAAGAGGGAAAGGCAGAAGGGAGGGAGGACAGGAGAAAGGCAGGGAGGAAGGAAAAAATGAAAGAAGGAAGGAAAAAAGATCAAATTGGTTTTAAGTGTGTGATTTTGTAGCGCACTTCCTTTTTTTTTTTT
>VBSM01000988.1:409328-431747 GCA_008086735.1 Cheirogaleus medius | reverse complement strand
GTGTGGGTCCGGAGCAGCAAAGACAAGTGAGGAAGAAGAAGGGAACTGGGGGGGTGGGGGGCGTGGTGCTGGCGGGGCCTGGGGCAGTGAGAGGAGGGGACCACATTGTGGTGACAGCTCCAGGGAGAGGGAACCGCTGGCAGGGGACTGGGAAGGTGTTCTGTGCCGTGTGCAAAGCTCCTCTTCCTCGTCACCTCATCAAATCTACATGGAAAACCGAGGCAGACAGTCCTCGCCGCCCACGGTTGTTCCTCTTCCTACTGAAACGACACCGACGCTCAGGATGGCGTCGTGACCAGCTAACGCCGTCTGCCTCCCGGCCTCCCCTGCGGTCGGGCCTGGCCGCGAGGCTCAGCTCTGGCGGGCAGAATGCAGACGTCTGCGGGTTGCCTGGGAACGGGCTTGCAGCCCTCATCCCGCTCTGCTCCTCGCTCCTCCCACGTTCCTCCTGCAGGGAAGGCTGGGATGCCTGAGGGACAGCAGCCATCCGCAACCACGAGGACAAAGGTCACATACCAAGGATGGGAAGCAGAGAGGCGGGAGGACCCCAGACCAGCGGCGGCCAGGTGGAGCCGCCACACCTGCCCTGGGCTGCCAGCTTGGGCAGGTAAGGAAGCCACCTGTGCAATGGCTTCCTAGACCCTGCAGCCCTATGTGAAAATCCAAAGGGACACGTTAAGATTCCCCACAACAAGCCAGGGTGAGGCCTTCCCAAGGTCACAGAGGCCCTGGGGGTCGTCCTTCTCCCCAGCAGCTCCCGATGGACACCTCCTCGGGTAAGGCCAGAGGCAGGCCTGGGAATGCAGGGACCAAATCCCTCCCCTCTGTCCCCAGACCTTCCTCACCCACTGGACTTGTCAAGAACGGCCTCTTCGGTTGGCTTCAGGCTGGGTTTGTTCCCACCTTCTGGCCCATGTGCCCCTGAGTCCTCTGCCCCAGCCAGCCTGGGACCGAGGAGTCGGCCCTGGGAGACCCTGTATTAGTTGGAGTTCTCCAGGGAGACAGAACCAATAGGGTGTGTGTGTATGGGTATGTGTGTGCGTGTGCGTGTGCGTATGCATGTACGTGTGTGTGTGTGTGCGTGTGCGTATGCGTATGCATGTACGTGTGTGTGTGTGTGTGTGTGTGTGAAGATCCAAGAAGAGCTGATGGTGCAGAGTCTGAAGGTCACTAGCAGAAACTTTCCTATTGGGGGACCTCAGTCTTTCTCTGTTAAGGCCATCAAATGTTTGGATGAGGCCCCCCTACATCCTGGGGGAAACGTCTGCTCTACCCAAAGTGCACTGATTTTAATGTTAATCTCGTCTGAAAAATACCTTCACAGTGACCTCTAGAGTAATGTTTGACCCACCACTGGGTACCATGGCCTAAGCGATGAATGACACATACAATGAACCAGCACGAGGACCCTCCCAGGTGTGTCTGCACCTCAGGGGTCTGCCTGTCTTATCTGGAGTCAGGGAATTAGATTCTAAGTTTCATGTGGCCCTGGAGGCCGTCAGTGCGATAGGCTGCTTGGTGCATGAGTATCCCCTTAGACAACTCAGTCCCACCCAGGACAAAGGTCTCTGAAACCAGGACGAAGCAGCCGCTGCCCTGCAGCAGTGAGTCTGAGCCTGCTTTGCCACGGGGAATTCTGGGCACACACGTTGCGCTGCCATTCCTGTGCAGTGGAGAGGAGGCCGGGTCCTGGAGGCTCTTCCCTAGCAGGGTGAGGTGACAAGACAGAGCCGGGGTCCTGGACATCTTGTACTCCATCCTCCATCCGATGGGATGAGTAGCCCAGGGTTTCCGTGCAGGAGAGAATCCCTCAGACCTACTGCTACCTCCTTTTTGAGACGGTGGAGTTGAGAGAAAAGAAAGGATGCAGATGTCTAATTTGTCCATGTGGAGGCCAGGGCCCAACCAACCCTGGTTCTCCACTGCTGGGATTTAGCTGTGGCTGTCGACAGCAATGCCTGAGCGTGTGTCGCCTGGGCTTCCTTACAACATGGTGGACGGCTGCCAAAGGTTTTGACAGAGAGAACCAGGAGCAAGCTGTGTCACTGTTTGCGACCTAGCCTGGGCTTCTCAAAGTGCTGGGATTACAGAGTCACTGCATCCAGCCAACCTGCATTTATATTCAAAGTGCATTTCTGATAGGCATATAGTTGTGTTTTGCTGTTTTATTCTGACAACCCTTTCCTTTTAATTAAAATGTTTATACTATTACTATTTAGTGTAATTATTGACATGGTTGGATTTAGATCTACCATGTTGTTATTTGTTTTCTATTTGCCGCCTCAATTTTTTATTCTTCCATGTCCCCCTTCTTGTTTTCTTTTGGACTATTTTATTTTTAAAAAATATGTCTTATTACAGTTAAAAATTTCCTTTTGGTTGGGTCATTTTTATATTTTTTTACTCTTTACTGAGATTTACCATTATTTCATTTATTTTTGGTATATTTTCCTTCACCTCATTGAGCATAATTATAATAGCTGTTTTAAAGTTCTTGTCTGGGCTGGGCGCAGTGGTTCATGCCTGTAATCCTAGCCCTCTGGGAGGCTGAGGTGGGTGGATCATTTGAGCTCAGGAGTTCAAGACCAGCCTGAGCAAGAGTGAGACCCCGTCTCTACCAAAAAATAGAAAAAATTAGCCGGGCATGGTGGCACATGCCTGTAGTTCCAGCTACTCAGGAAGCTGAGGCAGAAGGATCGCTTGAGCCCAGGAGTTTGAGGTTGTTGTGAGCTAGGCTGACGCCACGGCACTCACGCTAGCCATGGCAAAAGAGTGAGACTTTGTCTCAAAAAATAAATAAATAAATAAATAAATAAATAAAGTTCTTGTCTGACAATTCCAACATATGGGTCATTAGGGGTTGGTATCTATTGATTGTTAATGGATCATATTTTTTTTGTTCTTTGTATATCTAGTGATTTTGAATTATATCCAAGACATTATGAATATTGTGTTGTGTTGACTCTGGGTTTTATTCTATCCTATTGAAGAATGTTTGACGTTTTTGTTTTAGTTAGCAATTAGCCTGGTTAGACTCACACTGTAAGCTCTGCCTTACTTTATGGTGGTTGAAATTTCAATTATTTAAGGCTTTGCTAGGCTGCGAGTCTGCCCTGGGTACGTGCGGTTCCAGGTCATGCTAAGACACACGTGGTGGATATGTGCAGAATTAGGAGATCCTCTCCTTTCTCCCCTCTGAGTTTCCCCTTCACCCTCCAGGGGCAGCTTTGGCTGCCTGGGCTCATTTCCCTGCTTCCTCCAGCCGGAAACGTGGTGGGGTTTTCCTTGACATCTTAGCCACCGTCCCTGCCACACTGCCCTGAGACTGTAGCTGACCCTGCAGGCAGCGTCATAAATAGTGACGGACTCACCTCCATACCATCACTGCAAGTTTTGACTCCACTCACAACCTTTCTGCTTTTGTTTACTTTTCCACATCCTTGGATAGTTTCACTTTTTGTCTAAAGTCCACCCTTGGTATCAGTGAGAGAGCTGGTCTATAGAGAAGTCCAGCCACTATAGTAGACGGCAACTCCCTTGGAAAGGGTTGCGACGTCGGCAGACTTCATCTTGCCACTTATGATCCAAGGGAGAGATTGGACCCAAGCCAAAGAAAGGACCATTGCATGTAAAGGAGCCAACACTGGGGGTGGAAATCAAACTGTTTCTCATTCCCAACTTCTCTGATACTCCCAGACTAAGAAAAGCCTTCAGAGCAATGATCAAATTCAGAGGGAAATGATAAGAGCCTTTGCAAAGATCTCAGAAAGACCTAAGGCAATGCCACCGAGTTCTGCCCTGGGAACAAAAGTCCCTCTAGGGACCTCAAGTGCACACCTCACAAGTCCTCTTCCATCTATAGGCTCTTTATAAACCTTCGGAGCAATTTCCTGCAGCATTCTCACAGGGAGCCCAGAGTAGAGAAGAATTTACCTTGAAGAGTTCTGTGCATCAAGCTCTTGTGTAGCAGAGTAGACTATAAGTTGATGCATTAAAAACACACAAAGTTTTTAAAATAATTATATCAGCTTAGACTAAAAGAAACAGAGATGGTACAAGATAAATGGAGACCCTTGGACTCCAACACTTCTATGGGCAAGAAGCAGGCTGAGAAAATGACTCAGCTATTACACAAACATGGGCCATTTTTATGGAAGAGAAAGGCTGACTCAGCAGGTGGACTAAAGAGCCCAAAGGCATCGTGACTCACTCTCAGGCCGGAGGGAGGAGCCCCAGACGGGGAACAGGCACATGGGCCTGTCTGGATTTCAGAAATGCTACGGGCCAGTTCCTTCTGTGAGCATACCCTATTTACGTATCCTGAATTGGGGTGTCTGTGGGGGCTTTCCTCTGCCCGTCCCACCTCTGCACTGGGGGAAGATAACTTGTTTCTGGTTCACAGCTGCTCAGATCGAGGGGAACTCTACCTGGGGGGCTGCGTGGAGGGGCTGTGCTCAGGAAGCCACGTCTGCAGACCGTCATTCACCTGGAGCTGGCCGACAGGACGGTTCCCTGGACTTCGAGCCTGACGCTGCTATGGGAGGACAGTCGCGGGGAGGGAGCCGCCGTGCGGGTGAGAGGAGGGGTATACTTTGCACGCAGTAGGAATGTAAGCTACGGGGTCCGGAGGGAAGCCCGGGGCATATTGTAGTTTCCAAAATGACCGGAACGACGTTTCCAGGCCCGTGCACTGGTCCAGAACCCTGCCACTCCCCATCGAGAGGCAGAGCCTGTGTCCCCTCCCCTGGAACCCGGGAAGGACCTTGTGACCGTCTTGAATAGATCACGGCAGAAGCACGGCTGTGTGACGCTCAAGGTGAGGGCAGAGAAAACGGTGCAGCTTCCACCTCGATCTCTCTCCCTCTCATCCCTCCCACCCTCAACTCTCACCCTTGGAATCCAGCCACCATGTTGTGAGGAAGCCCAAGCCACACGAAGAGGCCACGTGCCGGCGTTCTAGCCAACAGCCCCAGCCGAGGCCTCGGCCACGAGCCAACTGCCAGGCACGTGAGGGAGGGACCTCCCCTGCTACGCTTTATCTCGATTCCTGAGCCACAGACTCTATGAGCTTAACAAACGGTGGTTTTGTGCCACTGAATTCGGGGTCATTTGTTACACTCCACAGTCACTGGAACAATGGGTTTGCGACAGACTCCCAGAGGTGTGCGTCCACTCCGAGTCCCACCTGCTGCATTGGAGAGGGAGCTGGTGCTCGGGACAAGGGGCCTGGGGCAGCCGCGGGGGAAGGCTGGTCCCTGCCTGGAGAGTAGACCCAAGCCCGGCCCACAGCCAGCCGAGCCCTCCTGGGTCGCTGGAAGGGAGTGAATGTTTTCAGGGGCACAGACCTCGCCTCTGCTCCTCTCTGCTGTACCAGCTGGAGTCTGGGAACGCAGAGGAGGAGCGAGGTCCAGCAGCCCTCTCTAGAACAGCGAGGGAGAATGGGCTGCAGCTCTCCGCGGAACCGAGGTCTCCAGCACGGGACAGAAAACTCTCCTGGCTACCGCCACCAAGCTCCGGTTTCTTGCCTTATTCCGTTCTCTTTGCCTCCACTTCACTATTTCGGTGTCGTCTGTGCCCTGGCTACGCCCAGTGTGCTCGTCCGCCCGGCGGCACCGTTGTAGCCTGGGGAGCTGGCTACAGCAGTGGAGTCTGAGGCTAGCCCCAAACCCGCCGGGTCAGAGTCCGCAGGCTTCCCAGGAGACTTACAGGTGCAGAGCTTGAGACGGCGGCTCTGCACTGACTCGCTGGCACGGCCCGCTGGCTGGGAGGGCCGAGGGACACTCAGCCTGGGGGGGCCAGTGCGCCAGTGCCCCGTGCAGCGCGGCTGCTGCCGATCAGAACAGCGCCAGCTCCAGGCCCCCGGGGGCCGGGGGCATCTGCGGACACTGCGCCGGGCTGGCATTTGGCGCAGACATGGCGAGAGGGTCTGTCTCACGTGCAGACCCGGCTGCCGGGTGTTGGCCGGGCGTGGCCGGGCTGGGGATGGTTTGGGCGGGAGAGTCTAGACTCTGCCGGAAAGAGTGCTGTCATCAGCCAGTGAGGTCTGCGGCAGGCGCATGAGAGGGGAGTGGCGCCTCGCGGGTGTCATTTGCTCTCCTTGCCTAGAATGTGCAGATTGTTTCCGAGCCATTGTGAAGCCCCCTCCCTCCCCGCTTCCTGCTGGAAGATAGTCCAAGACACGGTGCAGCTTGTGAGCCCGGCGCTGCACACGCCAGTCACCCGTCAAACACTCCCGTGTGCATGCGGACGGGACGAATGTGGGACCCGGTTTGGCCGGGGCCTGGCTTCCAGTCGTCCACAGCCACCCCTGTTGCTCAGGAGGCGAAGAATCTTCCCGGCTGGCAGCGAGGGGCCCCGCCCGTAAGATCCACCACGTTGCTGATGCCTGGCGGCCGTGCCCTCCGCAGCCTCGGCTTAGCTGCCCGTGGAGCACGGCGCCCAGGTCTTCATGAGTCTGGTTCCAGTGACTTTCTTCGAGCCAAAACAGCATGTGTCTTGGGTCTGGGGACGCTGTACAATTCCTTTAATCACAAAATGCCTGCCCCCCTCGATGGGACATCCCCAGCGCCTCAGAAGGGGGCCACCGGCCTGGCTTTTGGAACCCCTTAGCTCAGACCTTCTCAGCTGACCCCAAGCTGGCAAGGGGTGATGCCCCCCTTTCACAGATAGGCAGACTGAGGTTCTGAGAGGCAAGGGAAGCTGTAGACCACAGGGGCAACCAGAGGCAGGGGGGTATGAACCAGCGGCCCCCTGTCTGGGCGCCTCTCAGCGTCCACATGCACCGAACGCCGGTGGCGGGGCCGGGGTGGGTACGGTGGCCAGCGGGAAGCTCCCGGCTCCTGGGAGGAGCGTGTGGGACCCGCACCCTCCCACAGAAGCACTTCTGGAAGCAAACCTGATGACCTCAGCACATTTTTTCCAAACACACCCTTCCTCTCTCTCCCAAAATCTCAGTGTCTTTGGACCATTTCCCTGAGGAGAGGCCAAGGCACCGCTGAGGCCCCCGAAGGGGACCCCTCCCCGAGGCCGCCCTGCAGCCCCTGGCCCTCCCCAGCCACCGACCTGGCCTGCTCAGCTGGGACATTCAGCAGCAAAACCACAAATAATCGAGCTGTTTAGGAGAACATCAGTCTGGGTTTCCATGACAACAGCCTCTGGAGCCAGCTGCCCCGGCAGCTGACGGCGCGGGGCCGGGCCAGCCACTCTCTGGGTCTCTGGTCGGGGTGGAGGAAGTGGGTCCACTCTGGCTTCTGGGACTCCAGGCTGGGAGCCGAGTGCCCCCCGAGGCCAGGCTGGGGAGCTCAGGGAGCCCCTGGCCGTGAGGCGCGGAGGGGAAGCCTGGCAGGGTGAAGCCAGAACCCCCCAGAGCGAACCCCCACCCCAAATCATCACGCCGCGGGGCGCAGACTCAGCAGCCAGGGCTTGCTGTCCGTTCCCACCTCAGCCTCGTCCTCCGGCAAGGCAAGTCCCACCCAGGCCCGTCGGGCAGATGGGGAAACTGAGGCCCGCAGGGATCAGTGGCTGCCCTGGCACACAGTCAGTGCCTGGTTGCAGAGCCTCTGTCTGCTCGTCCCTCAGCCCATGGCTGTTCCCACTCGGGGCACAGACACCCCCAGGGGCCCCGCCTGGCCAGGCTCCAAGGAACAGAAGGCTCCTGTCCCCCGGGGACCCTCAGGATAAGACGCTGATGTCTACTGAGCACTCGCTGCCCACGAGGCTGGCTTCTCTCTGCTTCATCTGCCCTTTTTCATTCCTGCTCCATGAGGGACCTGCTCTTCTTACTCATTTTGCTTATGAGAAAAGAGAGGCACAGAGAGGGCAAGGAAGTTGCCTAGAGTCACACAGCACCTAAGCAGGGGGCCCCAGGTGGAAGCCGGGATGACTCATAATCCGTGCCAAAGATGCCCCAGTGGAGACACCGTAGACATTGTCGTGACTTGCACGCATCTCCAGCAGCACTTGTGGGCCACGGTGCCCGAGTTGCCTGGGCTGTCTGTCCGCAGGGCCCCACCCAGCATGGAACAAGGCTCTGGGAGCTGCAGCCCCTCGGAGACCTGGAGCCTGGATACAGGCCCTGTGGGCGCTCGGCAGACAGCTCCCTGGTGGCCGGACGCCCCGAGGGGGGTCAGGCATGTGCGGGACAGCTCGCCAGGGCGTGTGGAGAGGCATGAGGGTGCCATTTGGTGGAAGGGAAAGTTTTGTGGACCTACAGCCACCAAGCCACGAAGCAACATCATCAGTCTGGCTCTGAAAGTCTGTACCTGACAGGTGGTTTCGCCAGGAACGGTTCCCGGAGGCGGGGAGCCTGCCCGAGTGGAGAGCAGGGGAGACAGCAGTGTGGCGTCCTCTGTGTGCTAAGACCGAGGAGCCTGCAGACTCGGGGAGGCCCGGCCAGGGGCAGCGGGAACCGCAGCTCCGCTGACCACACGCAGGGAAGTGGCCGGCCCTGAGTGGGTGGCAGGTGGGCCGGCGTGTGCCCAGTGTCCACAGAGAGAAGCGCCAACAACTCCATGTCTAAAGATCAACCAGAGAAAAGGGAGCCTACGTCTTTCATCTGTTTATTTGTGTCTTTATGTCCCTACCTTGTCTTGTAAACAGGATTTGGGGTGGCTTACAAAAATACACATGATACAATGTGATTTTTAGCAGGTGAGGAAAACAAGCAGAAGAAAGAATAAGATGAAGCAGAAGCCAAAATACATGCCACGGGTCCTCCATGCATGCTTCTAGGGTTAGTGGCAAAACTAACTGAGTTCCCTGGCAGCCAATGCAAAAAGGAAAACACTCCTTGCCATTCAATTTATAAGGAGCACAGGATAAAACTAACAAGCTGGTCGGTGACACTAGGCTACGGCTACTTCTGAAAAAGAAGAGGCACTTGTTATCAAGATCGTCGTGACAATGTCTGCATGAACAGCAACTGGACAATGTCCCTGCACACATACAGATGCCTCTGGCCGACCTTTTCTCACAGCATGGAGTACAGCTCAGGATCCCCGCCAGGGATAAGCTGAGGCAGAGGGGCCTACGCAGTTAGGTGGCTGGGCTTGCAGAAGCTTGAATGGTTTCTCTCTGGGGGTGGAGCACATTGGATCCAAACCTTGAAACTCCACACTCACGACATTCTGCAAACTCCCCACCCACCTTATGGTTGGGACCAAGTTACAAAAGCACCAGCTTGGAGCCTGGTGCTCAAACTTGGCTGCACACTGGAATCACCTGGGAGTTTACAAAGTTACTGGTCCCTGGGTTCCACCCCCAGTTCTGATCTAATCTGTCTGGGGTGCGGTCCAGGCAGGAGGAGTTTTTAAAGCTCCCCAGGTGATGCTCACGTGTGACCAAGTTGGAGAACTCCGCTCCAGGTGAGCTGGATTACCTATCCTCTGTGCGGAGCTCAGGACTCGAAGTTTGGCAAGTTTCCAGCAACAGGAGACTCAGGTGGCGTGGGGAGGGCGGTCCTCCAGCAAGGTGGGGTGGGAGGGAAGCCACCCACCTTGGAGCAGGGGTAACCAACGGCCATGGGGGGTCCTGAAAAAATAATATGAGCTCTGCTTCTGAGCCTTGGTCAAATGGGTGATCAGGACCCCTAAATTTACTCCTCAGACAAGCTTGTCCCCATGGTCGATTTTCCACACGGCACTCATTTCATGGTGCGCTAACCAGGGACGCGCAGGAGGGGCCTCCACGCGCAGGAGAAGGTTCAGGAACTCGTGGCCCCAGACTTCAGCCGGTCTCCCCCACACGGAGCTTGTCCCGGCCCGCGGTGCTCTCGGCTCACCCTTTCCCAGACTCACGTGCGGGCTTCCCTAAACTCTCCCGCCATGAACCCTATTTCCAGATCTCGTGATTTCCAGGAACTGGTTTTACGGACCTGCCTTCAATAGCCCATCCATTGAGAAAAGCTGCCGTAACAATTTCAGCCAAACCTGGTTAATGTTTAAAAGGCCTTAATAAAGAACTTTCAGCGCCGGCAGAAGTACAACACCACGCTTTGAAACTCCCCGGAGAGCTGTCGGAGATAAAGCCGCTGAGACGTGTACCCACAGGTAACCCGGCAAGTCCCGCCGGTCTCGTGGGCGCTGCGTCAGCGAATGTGGAGAGAGGCTGCTAAAAATGACAATTCTTGTTTTGGAACGTTTGAGTCCGAGCCATTCTTTCTGACAGCAGTTAAATGCCAGGGCCGGTCACCTGTTTAAGGAGATTTTCAGCTGATGACAAAATAATCCCATCATTAGAAGTTGATATTTTTAACACGACAACTCCGAACAATGAATAAAGAAGCAATATGACAAATCAACAGAAAATGACAAGGGACAAGAAAAAAAACAATCGGAAAAGTAAGAAATACAGGCAGCCAACACGAGCTCCACACGCCTGTGGTCCAACGCGGGTCCCGTCTGCAGAGCGGGCGGGGACGGTCCTCGAGGGTCAGGCTCAGTGCCACCCTCAGGGAGGCCCCAGGAGCCCGGCCTGGAGCCTCTACGGGGACACCGCCGGGACCAGGCGGAGACACCTGTAGGCTGCAAGACTTAGGGCCATGGGTCTCATCTTCTAGCCCTGGAAAAAGCCATCAGCTGGTGACCTTCCCGGATTCTCACCCTGCCCTGGCATGGTGACCCGGCACAGTGCCAAACTTGGAATCCCGAGAGGGAAGAGGGCAGTGGGGAGAAGCAGCCAGAGGTGGGGAGGAGGCGGGGAAGGTGTTGCCAAGGAAACGAGGAGTTTCAAGAAGGTAAGAGGAGCTTTCCGGTCAGAGACAGCCCAGTCAGGTAAAAAACGGGCAGAAGATCCAACCAGGAGGTAAAGTGATCTCAGCGCGAGGGGGCTCCTGGGAGTCGCCGGGAGAGCGGGCACAGAATTCCTCATGGCAACGGTGGTTTTGTGGATTTATCTACAGGTAACATTCGACAAGCATTGACCAGCAACTGTCATAAGTCATGAACTGTGCTAGGTACTGGGGAAGCGATTTGTCTGTTCGTTCGTTGATTCATTCAACAAGTGTTTTCTGCAGGTGCGCGGTGGGCTGGGCGCTGCTGCCGGGGAGCGAACCGAGCCGCAAGTGGGGCAAGGACGGCGTCTACACTGGAGGCTCATATGTGAGTAGGGGACACAGGCAGGTTTGGGGCCCCTTCCAGAGACGGCACCTTGGCAGGTCCAGGCAGCGGCTCCAGGGCTGCCCTCGAACCCTCAGCGACATGCACCCACCACCATGACCCTGCGGCGAGCACCCGGATACGCTCCTGCCCCCCAGAACCTGAAACTCCCCGGGGACACCAGGGCCAGGTTTCTGAGAGCCATCTTCACGGGGCAGGGGCGGTCAAACTGCTCTCTGATGGAGGAAAGAAAGTTCTAGAACATGAGAAGATGGGGACGAGAACGCCAAGCAAAGGGGAAGGTACGTGTGGGAAGGCCTGGAGGCCACAGTCACAGAGCAGGCAGGACAGCGAGGGCACGCAGGGGCTGGGCCCCGTGGGGAGGAAGGGTGACGCGCACGAGCTGGAACAGCGGGGCCCGCGGGAGGCGCGGCTGCAGGCGCAGCCTGGGCTTGTGTCTGCGAGCGAGCTGGGACCCTCCTGGATGGCAGTACTGGCTGCAGCAGCAGCAAGAGCACCTACGCGGCAGACGCCAGGCCGGCACTGACGGATTCCAGGCACTGGCTGCGTGTGGTCCCCATGCCAGCCCGCGGGGAGGTGCGCCGGGCAGGTCCGCTCCGGTGGAGTAGCCGGGCTCGCAAGGCCGCGTGCACAGTCACTAGCGGAGCCCAAACCTCGCTTGCCATCAGATGGCCAGGACTAAGGCAGGGGACGCGCAGCGGCAGCTGGCCCATAGGGAGTGGAGAGACTGCGGGACCCAGAAGAGTGACAGAGTCGTAGCCCTGGGGACAAGCTTCACAGGCCAGAGACAGCCGCGCTGACGGTAACGCCGACCCACCACACGTGGCCACATTGCGAACTCCAGAAAGCTCTGGATCCCAGAACTTTCTCATGACTTACTCGACGTCAACACCTGACCTGGCCTGAGACGTGGGCGGCAGATTCCACCGAGACCGTCACCAGAGACCGCCTTTGCCCGTCTCCCCCCGGGCGCCCAGTCATGTGCTTCCTGGATCCGGCGCAGGGCGCTGCCCCGGTCCCGCTGGGGGGTTGCAGTGATGTTCGGTATTCGCACCCAGTGACCTTTCTCAAATCCGAAAAACGTCCTGTCTTTGGCAAAAGGGTGGTCTTTGGCCCTCCTGGGGAGAGCCTGCCTTCGGTCCACGTGGAGTCAAGAGCCCCTGTCCTTGGCCCGGCCCTGCCTTCCCTGTGGGTCTGGCCCCAAGCAGGGGGTGCGGGCAGGTGAAGCAGCGGCCGCTGCCCAGGTGAGCGGCTGGGCAGGCAGGTAAGGAGACGCTGTCACGGTCCCACTTCTGCAGCCCGCAGCCCTGAGGAAGCGCTGGCCTCTCTGGCCCGTGGGCAGCAGGTGTGTCCAGCTCCACCGATGGCTGTGTGAGCCCGGGCAGGTCTCTGGCCCTCTCTGGTCTTCATTTTTCCCCCTGTGAAACGCAGGGCCAGGGGGGAGACCAGCAGGCCTTCCCACTTGGGCCACCTTGACCAAGTCACTGAGCTGGACACTCGGCATTTTCTCGCCCCTCCCCCCAGATCCCCAGGCCCCGGGAGGGGGCTCTGGCACCCCATTCTGCCGTGGGTGGGGCTGGGCCCCGCCGCTCTCCTTCTCCATGACACAGTCCTGCTTTCGGGGTGGAGATCAGAGGCCTTTGCGGAGCCTCCATTCCCACGGGCGGGGGCGGCGGGGGAGGCCGCGGCGGGTGCTGAGCAGGCCCCAGGCCGCCGCGCACCCCCGGCCCCTGCGCCCGCCCGCCCGCCGTCCAGGCGGCCCCGGAGCCGGCCGCGGGCAGCAAGGGCCGTGGGGCCCCGCGCTCAGTGTCTGCCCACTCAAACCCCAGGGTGGGGAGGGATTTCCATGGGGCTTATGGTGATTTATAATGGGAAACCTCCGCTCTCCCCCGACATTGTTCTCGCTGACAGAGGGAAGAAAGAGGGCACTAAATCTCCTCTCATCATAAGTAATGATGGAGCCCACGGCGTCCCAGCCCCGGCCCAGTGCCTCGACGACAACAAAGTGCTCTATTGTGATCTATTACATTTTTCTCAAAAAACCTTCGGCCGCACACAAGGCCAGCGCCATCTCCTGAACTGGGTCTTCCTCATTGTCCCCGCTGAGGGAAATGGAATGTGTCACTCTGAGTAATGCGCCTTCAATACCTCTCGGGAGCCGGCGCGGGGCTGGGCCGGGATAAAGCCGCCCCCCGCTTTCTCAGGCCCCTCCGGCCGGGATGAAAGCTGGCCTGCGCCAGCGGGCGACGGACAGCCACCACGCCACCTGGCCCACGGGACAGCGCGCTCGGCCGGCAGGCTGGTGGCCGGCCCCTCCCCCCGCCGGACCAGGGGTTACCGTGGGGCAGGGGGGCTCACAGGCAGGGCGGGCAGGGGCCGGCGGGGAGCCCAGCCTCCGGGCTACAGCAGGAACCCGGGCACTCGCAGGAGCTGAGAGGAGGCAGATCGGGGCGTGAACCTGGCCGTGGTCCTGGGGGGCCGTGTCCCAGCCCAGCCCGGGCCAGAGGGTGGGGGCTCAAGTCTGCCGGCAGCTTGGGTGCCGCCTGATGCTGTGCTCACAAGCGCGGCCAGCTACGTGAGTTACAGGGCCTGGCACAGAACGAAAATGCAGGCCCCTGCTCAGAAACGACGAGGAACTTCCAAGGGGGACGGCACAGAATTAAGCCACACGCCGAACCCTCCTGAGGCGGGCCCGTGCGACTGCGTGGTCACCGCCAGTGCGCTGGCCCGGCGACTCCCCACACAAGGGCACCGACCCCAGGGTGTGGGGGGGTCGCAGGCCTCCCTCTCGCTGGCCGGGTGAGGCCGGACCTGCCCACTCACACTTGAAACTTCTAGAAAACTGGGGGCTCAGCCAGACAATCTCAGCCCCCCAGCCCAGCCCAGCACACTGTGCAATGTCCACTCCCCGCTGCTGTGGCCTCCTGGTTGCCAAGCACACAGATGAGGAAACCGAGGCCCAGTCTCCCGCCCGCATGGCCGGCCGCCTGCCCTCACCGGCCTCGTCACCTGGGAGCAGCAGGCTGGGAGGCAGCCCGGCTCTCCTCTTTTGGGCTCTCAGCAGATGGACTGGAGCAGGCCCCACCTGGAGCAAGCCTCGGCCGTGGAGTTACACGTGGTCACCAGGCCCCTGCGGTCACGCTCGCTACACCCTGAGACAGAACGAGGCCAGTTTGCCAGTCGGCCAGGCCCTGAAAGACCCAACACGAGGGGGCTGTCCCTGCAGACATGCCCTGCCCCGAGAATCCCCCTCCTGGGGGAAGCTGAGACTTCGCGCAAGAAACTTTTGGCCAGCGTGGGGCCTGAGCCTTGGCACCAGGACGCGGCATCCTCTTAGGGCTTTGTGCCTGCCCGTGTGACCTGGGTACAGACAGGGACCAGAAAGACGGGGTCACCGAGGCCGTGTGTGGGCTAGGAGATGCCAGGTGAAAGGGCAGAGGCACCGTGGCAGATGGGAGCTCCCCCCAAACTGGTACCTTCTCCTGGCAGGATGGAGGTGGTGGACTGAGGGCAAACACCCTGCCCATCCACAGCTTTGGCGATGGGACTTTGCAGCATCTCCCATCGAGAAGGGGAGTGAGCCTCCTCACCCACTGAATCTGGGCAAGCTCTGGGACTTTGACCAACGGAACATGGTAAAAGTGTCAGTGTGCCAACTCTAGCACAGGCTCCAGGGGCCTTGCAGGCTGCCCTGTCGTCTCTCACACCCTGCACGATCCTGGCAGCCTGCGAGAGAATGATGGATTTGTGGGGTCAACCCAAGCCAGCCCAGGTGTCCCAGCCAAAGCCCACCGATAAGGGGGGACCAAGGCAATACCAGCAAAGCCGTCTACCCGCCCCACAGCCGACGGCGACACGCAAGTGAGCCCGGCCCAAACCAGAAAACCGCCCTCCTGAGCCCAGCCTCACCTGTCAAGCAGCAGGCACAGGAATCGTTTTGAGCCCTGTGTTTTGGGATGGTTTGTTACGCAGCAGTCGATCACATCTGCGGTGCCAGGCAGCGACGGGGCCACTGTTTGCACAGTTGCTGTCTTTTCCTCTTTTCTCCGAAACCAATTCTGTCCCCACACCAGCCTGTCCTATGAAGCCTGTCCTGGCCATGCCAGCATGCAGGGCAGGGACATTGAAGGGGGACACACGGAGCCCTGCAGGCAGCGGGTGAAAAGCCTGCTTCACCTCATCATGCATTCATCCCCTGAGATTTGTGCAGGGGAGGCCCAGAAGGCAGGCGAGGGCTGCACGTCCTCTGTGCCCCGCATTGCAGACTGGACCCCGTCTAGTCCCCAGGTGCAGGCCACCCCTCAGAGCTACACGGAAAACCCTTGCTCGGTTGGACTGGAGGAGACTGAGTTGCGCTGAATTGAATGAACTGAATTTGGATTGAGATTAACTAAATTCGATCAAATAAGTAACACTGGGCTCTCTCCTTTGGGGGTGGCACAACCTCATCTCCAACACTGCCTTGTGGGGTCATGCTTTTTTCCCTCTGGATCTCACCCCAGAGCACAGAACTGGGAAGTGGGCCAAGGCTCAGGGTGTTTGGTTGGCACAGGTTGACCATATTTGTAAAAATTGCCTTTCTTCTTTGTCAGAAAACTCCAGAACAAGGATTGTGCGCACATCTCGATTGTGTGCCAGAAACTTTGCTGGGCCCTAGCTGGCGAGAAGGTAAGTTATCTTATTTGATCGTCTTGCTTATTATTTATCGCTATTTAATTATCTTACCACCTGGGGGCCAGCAGATGTGTGGACCTACAGGAGCTCGTCTCCCAGGAGACAGGATGAGCACACCTGCCCGAAAGGTAGCCATGGAGGGACAGCTGAGCCAGGCTCCGAGCAAGGTGCAAAGGGTGTTCCAGGGACACGAAGGTCCCAGGTGTGGAAGTGGGTCCAGGAAGGCTCCACGGAGGAGGGGCCCCAGGCAGGAAGGGTGAGCTGGGTGCGCTGGAGAAGACAGGCTGGACTGTGTGTCAGGATGGCAGGGCGAGGGGGCCGTGGGGGCGGCTGGCCTGGGACGGAGGCTGTAGGAGGGAGCAGAGCCAGACCCGGGGCTCCCTCGCCTCGCCGAGGAGTTCAGAGTTCAGAGTTCATCCTGAAAGCAACCAGAAACCCCAGAGGATGCCGTGGAAGATCACACCGTGGCTCCCTGTCCTTCACTGTCCTCAGATCCGCGGCCCGCTCCCTCGTGGCTTCCGAGTTCCTGCCGGGGGCAGAGCGCACGTCCTGCCCACGAAGGCTGGGCTCTGGCCAGGAGCAGAGGTTTGAGACGACCCTGCACAGGGCTTCCACCGGCACTGTGAGAAGGTGCCCGGGGCGCTGGCCCAGGGAGCTGAGAGGCCTGGAGTGGACCCAGAGCCTGAGCCAGCCCAGCCCCCGGGACTCTAGCCCCATCTCCCTTCCCACTGCCTCCCGGGCCAGGTCCCAGACCAGTGCCATCTTCGTCAGCTCAGACTGCTGAAATGGCGTCTGTCTCTGGAGGCTGGCGTCCGAGGAGGAGGAACCGGCAGATGTGGTGTCTGAGGGCCACTTCCTGTTTGCAGACGGCCGATTCTGGCTGTGTCCTTCCCTGGCAGAGCGGGGACAGAGCCGGCTCTCTAGGGTCTCTCCTTATAAGGGCACTAATCCCATTGTGGGGCCCCACCTCGTGACCGAATTACTTCCCAAAGGCCCCATCTCCAAACACCATCATGGGGGTTGAGGCGTCAACGTATGAATTTGGGGGGCACACAGGCATTCAGCCCACAGCCGGCACTCAGACGAAAACCCTTGCCTCAGGCTCTGCTCCTGGGAAAGCCCAGCCTGACCCAGCAGGCTGGCACGGCAAACCCCAGAGAGCCCGCAGAGGGCTCTGCCTGGGCCTAGACAGGTTCCTGGGCCCTGGGTTTGCCTTGTCAGCCTGCACCAGGCCCCCCGACCTCGCGTGGGTCCCCTTAGCTAGAATGTGGGGATCGCGGCCTCTGAAGGTCGAGGGAAGGCCTGACTGAGTGATGCTTGGCACGGGCCCGGCGCCCAAGAGGTGGTCAAATGGTACAGTCCAGGTGGCACAGCCCACACCTGCAACCTGTGTCAGTGACCTCAGGCAAGAGCCAGACCAAATGCTTCTGCTCCCCCGACCCTGGGGAGGCCGGGTGGATGGGCCCTGCCTGGCTGTCCCCAGTGCCAGCTCCTCGGCTCTTTCCTGGCCCCTCCTGGGCAGCCGACCCGTCCCAGAGTCCCGACTCAGGCCCTGGCGCTGGCAGGCAGCAGACGCTTGCTGGTGGGTGGCTGGGGGCGCGTGCCCCTGGGGGGGCAGCCTCCGCACCATCCACTGATCTAATCAATACCTCGCTTCTCCCGGGCCACGATCACAGGCCCATCCGGGCGGGGGGTCTGGCTGTGACCTCCGCTTCACCCCGAACTTCCCCCGGGGCCACCACCTCCCCCTCTACCTCCCCCAGACCGCCAGGGTGGGCTGCTGGGAAGAAGTCCGTCTCTGACGTGGACGCTCCATACAGGGGGTCGCGGGCCTGTCAGATTGGGTCACCCGAATCAAGGGTGATGATAAAACCTGTCCCTCCAAATTAGGCCAGAGCCCACGGAGCCCCGCTGATTGCAGCCCGCGCACTGCAGACAAAGGCGCCAAACGGGTCCCTCGAGGGTCATTAATATGGATTGAGGCCCATTGTTTTCTCAAATTAGGCCACAGGGTGTGCTTCTTGGGGACGCACAGTGGCCACCGGCTCGTCAGAGGGCTTCTGGGCTCCCGCCTGGGCTCCCGCAGGGCCGGGCTGTGGAGGAGGAGGCTGGACCGACCCCTGCTGGAGGTCTGAGCTCGGGGGAGAAGCCCGTCTGGTGGGCTGCCCAGCTCACCTGAAGAATGTTCTGGAGAAATAAGAACATCCCTCTGAGTGGCTGCTGGGACGGAGTGAGACTTCTTGAGGCACGGGGAGGGTCTTGGCCTTTGCCCGGCGTGTTAGGTTCCCAGGGCCTCTCCAGAGTCCTGCCGGAGGGCGGGCAGAGCGGGCACGCACTGCCATCTGCCATGTGGGAAACTGAGGCTCCGAAAGGTTCAGGAGCGTCTGCAGAGGCTGTGTAGCTGGCTCATGAGCCTGAATGCAGCCGGTTCATAGGGCCTCCTTCAGCTCACGCCGCGCCCACGTCACTGTGGGACACACCACCCATGTTCAAGAACCAAGGAGGGCCCAGGTATGTTGCATGCACCCATAGCCATGACCACATCATGGGATAAACATGTGGAGGCCTTTGGATTAGAAGAAACATTGCTCTCTGCACCATCTTGTCTGACACCTAGCCCAGTAGCCTGGGGCTCGCTAGGTCCTGGACACTCGCTCACACGGCCACAGCACTTTACAGTTTATAATGCGTCTTGCCTCCATTATTTCAGGTGAGCGTTGCAACAGATTACTTTTTCAGTTTAAGGTCAATGACTGCCCAAGGTCACATGACATATTAAAAGCACACTGAGCCCAGAACGCAGGGGTCACCACGCCCCACCGTCCCCAAACACAGTGTCATCTCTATCCCAGGGAGAGGCGGCTGGGGTGGCCCAGGGGCCCCCACCACTGTATGTCCATCCTCCGAAGCTCCAGGACCACAGTGCCCAGACCCTGTGCCAGGAGAGGGTCACACTGACTCAACTTACACCTGTGTGTCTGGAATCAGGGCTGAAGGGGAGAAGAGCCCAGCCCTGCCCTCACCTGACAGGTGCAGTGGGACAGAGAGACTGTCGGCCAGCCTCACCCCAGCACTCCGCCACTGGGACAGGGCTCAGGAGCGGGACAGGGCTCAGGAGCGGAACAGGCCCCCGTCTTGGCAGCCCCGGGTGGGAGGCTCCCCCCGAGCCCCCAGCCCCCGTAGGCTGCCCAGAGTCTTAACGGGCAGGTCGTGCGACCAGCAGGGCAGCTACCTCATTCATGGGGCTCTGTGCAAGATGAATCGCGAGACCCCAGTTCTAGAACAGCCAGAGCATCAGACCAAGTGCAGGGCCCTGCTGAGCCTGTGGCCTCAGGTGACCACAGCAGGGATGGGGTGAGGAAGAGGTTCTGATAAATGACAAGGTTCCACATCGCGCAAATGCCCTGTAGGCAGCAGATGGGGTGAGGTAGGATGTCAGGGAGGGACGCCCCGTGGATAGAGCCATAGGATAAACGAAGCCTCCAAGATGACAAGAGCCGGCCGTGCGGGATGGTGACACCAGGCGAAGGGACATCCCCTGCAAAGGAATTCAGGTTGGAAAGTTGCTGGCTGGTCCTCCCCCCTGCTGGCTGCTTGTACAGTGCCGAGAGGCATGGGAGCACCCACCCCAGGGGGGCTCAGCCCCTCCCCCCACTGCCTGCTCCCCCATCCCCCACCCACTGCCCCACTTTGGGCTGGGAGGAATCTGCCCTTCCCAGATGGATACCCTTGAATATTTCAAAAAGGAATACTTTTAAAAAGCAGCAAACAGCTGGCAAGATATCCTAATAGGTTCTTACGTGAAAATACGAAGTTAGGAAGCAATAGAGTGATACGATTTTTCAAAAGCGGACGAGGGGAGAGCGCGTGCGGGAGGATGGAGGGAAGCGGAGGGCAAGGCCGCCAGCGCCGCGCCACTCTCCCCGTAGGACTGCGCGAGGTTCCCGCTCCTCCTCCTCGGGCTCTTCTCTCTCCTGATTGTTTTCCTAATAAACCTGCATTATTTTCACAACCAGGGAAATGCGGCTGGCGCACATCTGGGCTGAGAGGAGGTGCTGGAGGAGCCAGCTGCTCTGTCTGGGCGGCTGCCCTCGTGTCTGGCAGTCACGGCCCGGCCACCGGCTTGCACACGCAGCCTCCAGTGTGCCTGCCCTTCCCCGGCGCCCGCCCCACCCTCCAGCTTGGGCGGGCTCTGCCACCCTGAGCCTTCCCCCCCAGCCACGCCCAGTGCCCGCCCGGCAGGTGCACAACTTCGCAGCCTGTGGGGCCTGCTGGAAAGCCACGTCTCCCCGGAAGCCTCCCCAGATCCCCTGGCTGGGGAGACCCCGCCTTCTCCCGAGTCCCCGAGCTGCCCGCTCTCCCTCGGGCCGGAGCTCTAGGTGTGGCTGTCTTGGCGTCCAGGGCACAGCCAGCAGCTGGTCCCACCATGACGGTCAGCTCAGCACAGGGTGGGGGGAGCTCAGTACACATTTACTGAGCCCGTCAGTCCCCTCCCGGCAAAGGAGATAACGCGGCGAGGCCTCCCTGGCTGGAGGAGCGCTCGGGATGCCCCACTTGCCACTGAATCAACGGCTTTATCTGACAGCCGCGGACACAAAGGGGCGTCCCCGGCCGCCGTGGCCTCAGCTCTCTCCCAGGCGTGGGCAGGGGAGGGGAGCAGAGAGGCAAGGGGGCTGGAAGGTGACATGGTGTGCCTGGGCCACACAGCGAGCCCAGGCTGGAGCCAGCAGCCGGTTCCCAGCGCCGGCCGGGGCCCTTCCGCAGGCCTGACCCCGAGCACATCCCAGGCCCCCGCCGGCTTCCCAGGGAGAGTTCCCAGGGGCCCATGTTGGCCTGGCTAGTGGCTCAGGCCCCCTGGGGTGCGGCTGCGGGCCTCGCGGGCACCCAGAACCCCAGCCGGAGTCAGTGTTGTCATCCCCTTGGCCTGCCGGGGGAAAAAAGCCCATTAGACAGTGCTGCAGGGCTCCTCTGAGACCCTTTGTTTCCTCTTCTCTGAATCTCTGAATCTTGGGAAAATCGAGACGTCCTCTGAGAGCTTTCCTCCACCCGACATTCCTACCCTCTGGGCTGAGCGAAGGCTGAGTCTGCGCCCCAGAACCTGCTTCACTGTGAAACAGTCTGAAAGGGTGGGCAGCCCTCACCTTGACTCCAACCCTCGTTCCCACCGTGAATCACTGACCCAGGTGTGCAGGCCGCGACAGTGACTTCCAGCACCGAGCTGGCCCTGAGCACGAAGCAGTGCCTCGGATGGAATACCGCGCGGCCCCACAGGCAGGGCCCCTGACCCCACTGTGCAGAGGAGGCTTGGAAAGGTCAGGGGTGCCGAGCGCCTGCAGGTGCTGTGAGCTGGGCACCCACCGTGTGCTGGCGTGGGGCTGGGGTGGCCATGCTGGGCACACCACAGACACGTGTGCGGCCCGCTGTCCGCACTAGCACCGCCCCAGCCCCCTTTCCAGCCTCACTTCCGTCAGCCTCAGAGCAATCGCGGAGGCCGCCAGGATTATTAGAGTCCCATTTCACAGATGGGGAAACTGAGGCACCAACAGGCTGTGTCACGCACCCAAGACCACATTGCACGTCAGCTCCAGGATCCGGCCGTCCACACCGTGCTGCCATTTAGGACGGAGCTTGTGACGCCCCCCCGCTCAGGTCAGAGGGCTTCCCCGAGAAGCTCTAAGGTCACACCCTGGGACATCTGAGTGTGGTCCAGGCGAGTGGCGGGGCGCTGGAAGGTCCAGAGTGTGGCTGACCTCCCCTGCTCTCCTGGGCGAGAGGGTCCAGAGCTGCCCCCAACCCCGTGGGCCCAGTGGTCACCCCAAGAGGGCTTCTCTGACAGTCCAGGCTGACATGGCTCACCACGGCGAAGGGCCTTCCCCGAACCCGGCCTGGGCAGGCCATGGGGTCTACACAGATGGGCATGTGCAGCCTCCGGGGAATTCCAAGGCTGGTGGCAAGGACAGACACTAGACCTCCTGCCTTGGGACAAGTGCCACCCCACGGAGAGGAACCAAGCTCAAGTGCAACCAACACCCCAGGGCAAGAGAGGAGAACCCGCCCCCCTGCCCAGGGCAGGAGGCAGAGCCCCCGTGAGCAGAGGGGCTCAGGAGGAGGTCCGGGGGCCCCTGCGGGAGAGCCCTGGCGCCATCCATGGTGAGCGCACGGGTCTCCATCAGCTCTGAGACCGTCAGCTCTTTATATAGAGATGGGGAGGCAGGTGGGTGGATGGACAGATGGGTGGATAAGTGGAAGGGAGGGAGGGAGGGAGGGAAGACACATTCGTTGACTGACTTATGTAGTTTAAATCTCAACCCTGTCTAAAGAGGCAAACGGGTTGGTTCCTGAAACGGTACGTGCTCCATAAACTGGGTGAGCGAATCTGTCCCTGCGCCCACCAGACTGGACCTGCCATAAACACGCACAGCCAGGCCACCTGTCTGGAGAACCGTGGTCATGCTTGTTTATGAATTTCCGGTATTCACATTCTACAGAGAAACGTCACTCACAAAAGTCTGCTCCGGCGACCATCTCCGAAGGGGCCGAGACATGTGCCGTCCTGGATCGTCACAGGCTGCCCTCACCCCCGCCTGGGCGTGCACCCCCCCCGCTCCCCCCCCCACCCCATTCAATGTGC
>VBSM01000988.1:381476-409228 GCA_008086735.1 Cheirogaleus medius | reverse complement strand
TGCCGGCTGGGAGGAGAGAGCCCCCCCCCCCGCCACCCGGGGACGCGGCCCTGAGGGCATCAGAAAAGTCACCCACGGGCACCGAGATGGAAACCTCAAGTCTGCCACTGCCCTCTGCCACCCCGCTCACCCTCCCGTGCCCCACTCCCTTGCCGTGGAGCGGGAAGATGTTCCGAGGCCCACGTGGCAGGGCCCACGTGCAGGCAGAGGCGGCTTGGCTCAGCCTCAGGTTTGTCCTCGGGAAGGGGCTGCATGGCATCCGTGCGAAGCCCCTGTGTCCCTTGTCCTCCCAGGTCCCTATGAGGGTCAAGGTGAGGGCACCTTCGGAATCCCCACTGGGCAGAGAAGGAGACCACAGGAACGGAGGGGTTTGCCCGAGGCCCGACTCCAGCCCCAGCCCAGAGGCAGGGGAGGGTCTCTGGCCTCCAGCCCCTGGTCCACAAGCACAGTGAGCGGCACAGCCTCTGCCCGGCCTGGCCTGGTCCCATCGAGTGGGTGATGGAGCCGTCTCCACCCCCAGTCTGGGCTCGGGGCTGCAGGGGTCCGTGTCGGGAAGCCGGCCGGGCCACCTCTAGCCCCCGGCTGCTCCTCCGAGCCCCCGAGGTGGGCATCGGGCTCTCCTGGGCGTCAGGAGGACACAGAGAGGGGCCTTTGTCCGGCTCTGCAGCAGCCCCACGGGGCGGAGGCAGTCACGGGACCAGCCCGGGGCGGGCCCGGCACAGTGGCACGTTGTGTGGCCTGTCGGGGGATCACCGTCCTCACAGGTCAGGGCTCCGTCGCTGGGGACATGCGGCCAGTGGGTGCCAACCGCAGTGGCCGCCCAGTGGTGACGACCTGGGGTGAGAACACAATGCCCGTCAGTCACCGGCGTGACGCAGGGACCCTGGGCGTGGGGAACCGGCAGGACAAGGGCACCCAGGGGCACAAGACGATGTCCCTGCTCAGGAGGGCCAGACCCCACACGCCTCCTGCCCGGCCTTGGCCCTCATAGCTCACGGCCTTGATCTCACGTCCCATAGCAGGGCCACTGCCTGCCACCACCCCCACGCGGTGGGGCAACCGTGTGAAATGAAGGAGGACAGCACGTGGGGACGTCACTGCAGCCAGGAGATGAGCCCCGGCTAAGCCCGCCTGGGACCTCCGCGCCGAGGTACAGCCTCCAAACGCCCCTTGGCGGGAGGAGAGCGGGACCAGGCCTCCCTTCCACGGGAGGGGGCAGCCCAGGGGTCTCATCACGGGCCCTGCCATGGCCTTGGGGAACTCACCTCCCCTCTGGGAGCCAGTGTCCCCTAAACCAAAATGACAGAGTTCAGCACCCTGGGGCGGGGGGGCTTCCAGCCTTCCTGGACACTGATGGCCACTGCACTTGGGCACCGTGGACCCCTGCCATGGACAGAGGGCCCCGCCAAGGCCCGAGAGGGGGCCGGGGCAGTGCCCTCCTGCCCAGGCAGCACAGGCTGGGACCCCAAGCCTCCAGCACAAAACCGCCGAAATAGCCGGGCAGCTTTCCCACAGTGCTCCCAGGGTATTTTTAGCCCTGGAGCCTGAGGCTGAGCTCGTCAGGAATAGCCTCCGGCAGTGGGAACGTGCTCCGGCCGCGGGCGGGCGGAGGCGGAGGCGGCAGCGGACGCCGATGAGGATGAGCCGGGCCGCCAGAGCGCCGAGGGCCGAGGGCCGAGGGCCGAGAGGCGTCCATACACCGTGGCCTCCCCCTCAGGGCCAGGGGCAAGTCTCACTTGCAAAATCAGAAAGGCACAATTAAAGGCACCGGGCTTCTGTGGCCACTCCTCCAGAGGGGCCCTGCTCAGAAGAGAGGGTGGCTGTCCTCTGGACGGCCCTAATGGCCAGGCCTCCTGGCAGGCGGCAAGCTGGTGTGGGCCTCCCACCATGGCCCTCTCAGCCCCCGGACAGACACTCAGCAGGCGACGATGGGGAGCTGCCAGGGCAGGCTGGGTGAGCAGGAGTGGCTCCAGCCGCAGGGTACAGGTGCCGTTCCCAGGTGACCCAGCAGGGCCTGGCAGGCACGGGCTGGCCCCTGCATCCCTGCAGCCCCGAGGGGAGGCTGCCCCTGCGTGGGTCACAAGGGAGCCTGGAGCTCCGGCTGCAGAGCCCCCGTAGATGCTCCCTGGGGATTCAGTCTAGGTCCCGGGGATGGAGCAAAGCTGCCCCCGGCCCGCTACCAGGACATGTCCGGGGGCGAGTTGGGGGGACTTTATCCCAGTCCTCAGTCTCCGTTACACAGGTGCCCACTGACGGCTCTGCCCACTGGCCTATTGTCCCAGAGCTGAACTCTGGAAGGCAGGGTTCTGAGTCTGCCAGGCCTGCCAAGGGACACAGTCACAGCTGGCATTCAGTGAAGGCAAAGCACCTAAAAAGCCAAGAACATGCCAGGATTGGCAGGGACAGCCTTACATCCAGTTCTTCCTTGGCTCTAAAGCCTTCCGTGGCTCCCCAGTACCTGCAGCAGCTAGAAACACTGTTAGCTGATGAATCCTTGTTTCCTCCCTGATGAAAACGCATCCGGAAGCATGAAGACATGGAAGCAGATGATAGGAGGGAGAACCCGGACGCAGGCGAGGTAGGGTCCCTGAGGCTACTCGAAAGCCGCTTCCCAAGGCAGGGCAGCCCCTGTGGGCACAGAGTGTGCAGCCTGCAGGACGGAGTCCAGACACCTCGGCCAGGCCTTCGAGGCCTGTAGTGGCCGTCCGTGTTGAAGCCCGAGTCTCCCACTTGCTACCGGAGCACCCTGGGCTCCGTGGCAGACTGGGGCCCCAGCTCACGGGGACGCTGGGAGAGTCCAAGATGGACGCTTGCGTGAGCCTCGGGACGCAGCAGGCGCCCGGGCAGTGTGGCCGGTGCCGCTGCCTTGTCCCCACCTCCCTTTTCAGACTGTGCAGCCCCTTCGGGCTCAGAGCAGGGCGCCCCCCTGCCCCTGGCCCCCGCCTCTCCGCGTTCTCCTGCGCCTCTGCCCGAGAGGGGCCTCCCCCGGAATTCACTCACTCACGCTCTCACTATGCAGCCGCCAGCCAGCCATCTTTCCATCCGTGCTTGCTGAGCCCCTGCTGTGCGCCAGCTGCTCGAGGCGCAAAGACATGGAAGACCCCGGACCTTGACCTCCAGGAGCCCCCGGGTTGGCGGGAGAGACGTGCGCGGAGCCTGAGAAGGCGCCCTGTCCCGGGGAGGGGTGATGGGAAAGGCGGACAAAGGCAGCTGGCAGGGTCTGCAGGCTCAGTCGGTGGCTCGAGGCGGGAGGGTGGGGGTCAGGGAGGCAGCACAGAGGAGAGGACGCCTAGGCCGGTATCTGCAGGACGCGCCGGGAGCATAAAATAACACCTGTGAAGTGCTGGGGTGCAGTAGGTGCCTGGTCACTGCAGCCAGGACCCTCCCCTCCCCCCGTGTCTCCCCACCGTGAACTTGGACTCTCCGAAAGCATCTCACTCGTCCCAGCACCCGCAGACACAGGACCAGCCCTCAGTAAACATTTGCCTAGTGAATGAATGAATGAATGAATGAATGAATGAAAGGTTTGCTCCAAAGGCGCCTTAATGGTGGAGCGAGCCCGGGGGAAGTCGTGGGGCGAGAGAGTAGAGAGGGGGTGCTGGCCTCCCGCTGAGCTGGGGTGGGGTCTCTCCTGCCTGGAGCCAGCCTCTGGCACAAAGGCCCCCAGAGACGCACCCAGCTGGGGGTTCTGTGCCTGGCTGCTCCCTTGCTCCCCGCTGGCCTCCGCCACTCGGTCCTGCACGCACCCCACACGTCCGTGCTGAGCACCCACTCGGTCCCGCACGCACCCCACACGTCCGTGCTGAGCACCCACTCTGCCAGGCACTGCCTGTGTGCACGCTGACAGACAAGATGCGTGCCCGCGGTGCTGCTTTAGGGTGGGGAGACAGACAGGAAGATAAAAACAAATAGGTGACAGATCTGTTAGAAGTGACAGGTGTTGGGGGTGACGTGGAGCAGAGCAGGGGGATCCAGAGGGCTGGGGGCCACGATTCAGGCCACTGTCGCAGGAAGGCGCCCAGGCAGAGGGGACAGCCAGTGCCAAGGCCCCGAGGCAGGAGCTGTCCGGGGCCCAGGGGCTGGAAGCAGCAGCAACCAGGAGGGGGGCAGAGGGTGTCAGCCGCCACCGCACACTAGAAGGACTTTGACTTTACTCTGGAGCAGGAACCGGTGGGGTTTGGTCTCACATTTGAGATGAAGTTGAGTTGAGAATAGACTGGAAAGAGCCCAGGACAGAGCTGGGGACCTTCACAGAGGCCAGCATGGGTCCTCTGGGCGGTGACACGGTGGTGGCATGACCTGCAGTGGGGGTCGTGGGTGGAGCCAGGGGCTTCCCGGCCACGCGGATGTGAAGTGTGAGAGACGAGGAGCTGTGGCCGGCAGGATCGCGCCTCCCCTAAAGATACCAGGCCCTGACCCCTGGGACTCATGACCATGGGACCTTATGTGGCAAAAGGGACTTTGCAGGTGCGATGCAGTTAAGGACCTTGAGATGGGAGGCGGTCCGGGCTATCCAGGTGGGCCCACGGGAGCCGGCTCTGGTTGGAGGCGGTGGCAGGAGGGCAGCGTCGGGGAAGCTGTAGGGTGGAGGCGGAGGTCGGGGGCTGTGCCGTGCTTCGAGACGCAGGAACATCGGCGGCTTCTGGGAGCTGGAAATGGGAAGAAAACCGGTTCCCCTTGGAGCCCGAAGGAACCAGCCCTGTCGACACCCCCGTTTTAGCCGCGTGAGACCCATGTCAGACCTCTGCCCTCCAAGACTGGGGGAGAACACGTGTGTGTTGCTGGAAGCCACGGCGACCCTGGCGCTACGTCACTGCGGCACAGGAAACTGCGCTGGGGTGGGGGAGGGCGTGCCCACCTGCACGTCCACGCCGGGACCCCTCCCTGAACGCGGGGGCTGTGAACCCAGACGAGAGCAGAGGCTCAGGCGAAAGGCCCAGGGGGACCCAGTGACGTCGCAATCTCAGCGGACGTTCCCCGCCGCGGAAAGAGACGTGGCAGGTGGGAGCACAGGATCCCTGCGCCCAGCAGTCAGTCCCTTGCCCGCAGACAGCAGCTCGGGTCCCTCGGAAGGTCGCTGACCACGCCGGAGTCCTCAGCGGGGATGGCCTTGCTATTTGCAGCCGTGCGTGTGACTCGTCAACACGTTTCGGTTCGAGGGCTGTGTGGGATCTGTCGGCGCAGGGGCTTGTCCTGATTTTGCGTTTGCCCTGTGTCCATCACAGCAGAATAAAAGGGATTGTCGCAAACACCGGGAACCCACGGGAATCTTCTCTCCAGAGCGTCTGCGCCGGGTCCGGTCTGAGGAACGCTGTCGCCAGGGCCGGAATCCATCTGGGACGCGAAGCCGGCAGGCGGTGCGCTCAGATTCACTTTTTAGAAAATAAAATTAACAAACTATTTCTTAGAGCAGTTTTGGGTTCACTGCGAAATTGAGCAGAAGGTGCAGAGCTCCTATACGCCACCCCAAACATAGCGCCCCTGTTGCCAATATCGCACATCGATATTTGTCTCGACTGATGAACCAAGTGTGATACATTGTTGCCAACTGAAGCCCAGGGTTTAGTCCCGGCTCACTCTTGGGGGTGTGCATGCTGTGGGTTTGGACAGGTGTGTAATGACCTGTGTCCCCTTACAGTGTCACGCTGAATAGTCTCACTGCCCCCACGTCCTCTGTGCTCCACCTACACCTCCCTCCACCCCCTCCGCCCTTGGCGACCACGTTTCCACGAATCCTCTCGCCGAGTCCGCAGGTCCGCCTTCGCCACAATGTCACAGAGCTGGACAAGCGCAGCGTGTCGCCTTTTCCACCTGGCTTCTTTCCCTTAGCGATAGGCGTTTGTTTCCTCCACGTCTCCCCACAGCCCGACAGCACCCTTCTTTTCAGTGCCGAGTAATATTCCACTGCCGGGAGGTTCCACGGTTTATTTGTGACTCGTCCACAGAAGGACACTGGGTTGCTTCTGGGTTGGTGATTGAGAATAAAGCCGCAAAAACCAGGCTCAGCCCTGTCTTGGTGGCGCGTGGAGGGTGCCCTCCAGCCACCAGCGGGAGTTGGTGCAAAGGAGTCAGGTGGCCCTAGGGCTCCCAGGGCAGCATGAGAAGAGCTTTCTAGAAGGTGAGCCATCCAGCAGCAGGGCAGCTCAGGACACCCCACGGAGCCCTTCCCTGACACCTCTCCCTCCCATGCGAGGTCCAAGCAGGTCCAGGGAAACCCCGCAGGGACGTGGTCGGAGCTTTCTGCCCTGGGAGAAGACTGGGGACCCCTGTGTCCCGGGACTCCGGGCTGCCCTGCACCCTCCCCTCCCGCCCCTGCTCGGAGAGCATAGCCCTCCAGCTGCGTACCGGCACCTCGATGGCAGCCCAGGGCAGGGAGTGAGGACCTCTCATCCCTGCCCCTCCCCCACGCCAGGACCTACAGGTGTCCCGGGCCACTCCCGGAGTCCTCTGACCCCGCCTCTGACCCCGGCTCTGCATGGCGGGGCAGGGGGAGCAGGAGGTGGCTCAGCCCCGGTGTGGCCTGGTGGCCGCCTCGCCTGCTGCAGGGCCACCTCTTGGCAGCATTATCAGTGCCCATCTGAGTCCACCACGCACAAACACGGGAAGCGCTGGGACAAGATCTTTCACCTTCCTTCGATTGTCATTGTCCAATTGTTCTTCCTGCGGTGACGCCATCCGGCTGCTTCACCCCTGCTCCTCCCCGGCGTGGCCGGGCCAGCCCACCCCCCACTGAGGAGGCGAGGGCCGGCCACGGCTGCAGAGCTCAGGGCCAGCCCAGGCCAGATACACGGAACGACCTTGACCGCAACCTGGGCTTTCAGGGCAAACCCAGGGGCTTCCCGTAGCTACCGGGGGATCTGGCCCTGATGTGGAAATGGGCCCCTCAAAATGCCTCCAACCTGCGGTGACAGAGCAACAGTCCTGACAGAGCAGCCCAAGTCCGCGGCTCAAGCGCCCTGCCGAATCACAGGTGATCCTGGGCAGGTGGGAGCCCACGCAGAGCAGAATAGCGACACGCCCCCCGACTCTGGGCATCCGTGGGAGCCCAGGGAGCCGAGGCTGTGGGTGGGCACAGCTGTCCACCGTCCTGCACTCCTGGAAGAGTCACACGGAGCAGGGCAGGGCTCCCCCCAGTCCCCAGCTCCAGCAAGACAGTGTGGATGGGAACCAGAGGGCTGGAACCTCGGGAGACCCGCTGGGGGCAGGTCACCCAACCTGCGGCGCTTCTGCGAAGATTCTCCAGCATATTACTGCATCCACGTGGGATTCTCCGCGATCCCTGGGGCTGGAAGCCACACTCCAGGACGAAGGGTCCAGCAGAGGAGGGCAAGGACAGAGATGCCCCTGAGGACTGTCCCAGAGCCCAAAGTGGGAGAAGGTGCCTCCCCCTGCCAGCCCTGGCTAGACGCTCGCACACTCGCACACACACACACAGGGGAGTTAGTGTGTCCTTGTCCCCTGCAGAATTTGCAGGCCCACTTGGGGCCAGCTGGGCTCTGCACATCTCTCCCACCTGCAAAGACAGCCTCTGAAGTTCTGGCGACACCTGGGTGCTTCCAAAGCCCATCTGGCCAGGTGTTCTGCAGCCACCAGGCACTTTCCCCAGGGCCACACTGGCCTCAGCTTCCCTGGACTTCCAGGGTTCCAGGGACATTCTGCATGAACACATGGCCTTGCTGATCCTGGGGCCCAAATGTTCCCCAAGGAAACTGAGGCACAAAGGGTGTGGGCTCGAGTCCAGCCCCTGCACCCCTGTCCTCACCTCTCTGCACCTGCCAATTGGCATGGGGACCCGGCCCTGAGTGCCTGCTGGGCATGACGGGGCTCGTGGAAGAAAGGGGAGGCAGGAGCGGTGGCAGGAGCAGCCAGGGTGACAGTGCTGGTGGCAGCAGACCTGGGGCCTCGCTCTCCCCTGCCCCAGGCTTTGACAACACGGAGCAAGCTCGCTCGAGTCCAGGTGGTTGTGGCACTCCCAAGGTCCTGCAAGACCAGCCGGGCAGGGAACCTGCCATCGTGAGCCTGCTCACTCACACCCCAGTGCCCGGCCGAGGTGACGTGAAGGCAGGGCTCAGCCGGGACTGCAGACAGGGACGCCGGCACGTGGCCTCTCCACGTGGCTTGGACTTGCTCACAGCAAGGCTGTCCGGGGAGTCAGACTTTGCACGTGGCATCTCAGGACTCCAAGAGCGAGCAAATAATGTGGACACCTCATGGCCTCTTATGATCCCGTCTGGGAAATCACACAGGGTCACCCCCACCATCCTTTCGTGGCTAAATTAGGCTCAAGCCCACTCGCCTGCAAGGAGAGAGGACACAGACCTCGTGCGGTGATAAGCAGAGTATCAGGGAATTTATAACCGTGTTCAAAACCACCACAGGCTCAGATAGGGTGATCTGGTGCCCCCGGGCCACACTCGGCAATGCCCCAGGACATTTTTGGTTGTCACATTGGGTGGGGTGGAGGGGGCTGCTAGTGGCATCTAGAGGGCAGAGGCCGGGTGCTGCTGAATGTCCTACGGGGCACGGGACAGCCCCCCAACAAAGCATCTTCCGGCCACGGTGCTGCGTGGAGAAGCCCTGGGACAGTGGGCGTGGACTTCCAGGTGTGGCCAATCTCTGGGCCGCAGCGGGCTTTCTGAGGGTGTCCCTAAGTCTGTGATGCGGCACAGCTGTCCTGAGGAGCAGGTGGTCCCCGCCTGGCTGAGGACGGAAGCTCTTCTCGGGGAAGCAGCAGCCCAGCCCTGGGCAGGAGGCTGAGTCCTGGGTCCCTTTCCCCTCCCCCCTCGTGGCCCTCGTTTCCTCATCAGCAGCAGGAGCCAACCTCAGAGCTGGGGAACGACTCCAGGCCTTGGACCCTGGTCAGTGCCTGCATAGACCCGGCCAGCACAACTTGCTTGACCTCAGCAGGCTCTCAGCATCCTCACCACGGGGACCGTGTGGCCAGAGGAAGGCTGGCTTGTTGCCCAGGTGGTTTGGGTGTTCCCTGTTTCCTCTCTTCTCTCGGCCCCCACCCCAGCCTGCCCCGGGTTTCCATTGAAATGCCAGCCAAACGGACAGCTACAAAGGCAGCCCCGGACCACGGGCTTCCGGGCCCTGCTCCGGGCAGCTGCTGGAGAGTCCCAGGCCGGGCGTACATTGTTCCATTTTTGGAATTCTTCGGGAGTGAGAGCAGCCGCGGCTGTCAACAGAGCTCTGTTCACAGAGGCCGCCCAGCAAAGGAGAGAGGGCGAGCTATTGTCCGGGGCTGGGCTGCGGGCCGCAGGAATGTGCTGGAATGCCGGGCTGCAGGGCCCAGCCCCGCAGCGGGGCCTTTGTGTGCTAACACTACCGGGCAACACGGCCATCCCATCAATAACAATGACCTCACTGCCAGGGGCCGGACTTGCCTCCAGACAGCAGGACCGAGTTGTGCGATGGGGCTGGGGGCCTCCAGAAGGGAGACCTCAGGAAGCCACATCCTTCCCCCAAGGGGGCACAGGCAGCAGCCGCCACGCAGGAGCACCTGCCTCCGTGGGTGGTTGCTGTGACTGTTTGGGGCCAACTGACACCCCAGGGTGCCTGAACCCCAGCATCGGGCTGGGAAGCTCAATCCGGAAGGCCCCAGTGACAGGGCCACGCAGGTGCAGGTGGAGCGGTGGCCACCCCACCTGCACGCACACAGAGGGCCCACTCCACCCCATGCAGGTGCGTCGCCTCTGTGAGCCACACTTTCTTCATCAGTCAAAATGGGACCACAGGACAGAAAGTCAGGGGATCAAAGTCAGCATCACAGTGACAAGGCAGGTTGATGTCAGGTGCCCCTGGCCAGGTGTGCCGAGAAGGGTTCTTCCCTCGGTGCTCTTCCTCCCAGGCCCGGTAACCCCCGTCCGGTCACGAGATCAACGTCAGGCAAACCCCTTTCAAGGGACGTTCTGCAAAATTCCTGACAGCTCTCCTAAAACTGCCCAGGGCGTCAAAAACAAGCAAGGACTGAGAAACTGGCACCGCCAGGAAGAGCCCAAGGAGGACGTCTAAATGTCACGTGGATCCTGTGGGCCCTGGGACAGCAGAGGGCACAGGGTAGCAGGCGAGGAGGGTGGCCGGGTGGAAGCGATTGGCCCCTCCGGTCCTCAGTGCCTGCCCTGCAGAGGGGCTGACGCTTCCACCCCTGGCCACCCTCTGACGCCTGCTCCCCCTACCCCCAGCTCAGGGTAAGGAGTCCCATGTCCCTACTCACCCGAACCTGGGCAAGGCATCACCTGCAGGGACAGTCCACCCCTCCTGGTCTGTCTCTCCGACTAGATGGGAGCAAACTGAGGCCAGGGCTGGGCCAGAGTCCCCTTGGTGGCCCCAGGGTCTGACACAGCCTGGCACACAGTGGGGGCTCAGCAAGTGCCCTCTGGATGGAAAGCAAGAAGGGGGGAGGGGAGGAGAGAGGGGATCGGA
The DNA here is from genome assembly GCA_008086735.1 of Cheirogaleus medius. Lineage (NCBI taxonomy): Eukaryota > Metazoa > Chordata > Mammalia > Primates > Cheirogaleidae > Cheirogaleus > Cheirogaleus medius. Next base: position 398,803 of record VBSM01000988.1, on the reverse strand, counting down.
TGCAAGGAAGGGTACACGGAAGGGCGGGAAGACCAGCGGGAGGGGGGGTAGTCGGGAAACAGACGGAACATGGACGGAGGGCGGGCGGGTGGACGTGGGAAGGTGGATGCGTTTGCCGGGTCCGGGGCTGGGGGGAGCTGTTCACACCCCACTCGGGCCGTGTCCTGCCCCTGGACGAAGGAGGTGATCTCCGGGGACCTCCCAGCCCCGGGGCCCCGTGCGTGCCCGAGTCAGTAAGCCGGGAGGTGAGGGCGGCTGTGAAGAACGGGTTGGCGCCCAGGCAATGCTGTCAACACTGGCGACTGGGACCGCGCCAGAGCAGGACAGGCCGCGTTCCCGCGCCGCTGAAATCCCCTGCCAGTGCGGAAAGCACCGGATCCTGGGGATTTTTCTAGAGTGGATTTCATTCTGCCAATGAGAAAGAATCACCGTCGCAGACAGCGGTCAGAGGAGCATTTCCAAAGCCAGACGGCCGAGGGGTCCTTCCGATCCCTTGGGCCAGCCGTGGAGACAGGGCCGGCCGCCCCACTGTCCGGGACAGCGCGTGGCGCGGGGACCGTCCTCACCTAGGGCTCCCGCGTCCAGCGCTGCCCGCCGTGCACAGACGCAGCCGCCTGGGGAGCCCGGCTCCTGTGCTCGGCCCCCTGACCCTCCCCGTCCCTGCCTCCACACCTGCCCCCGTCACCAGCCTTCTCTTCTTGGCCCGGCCCCGGGGTCTGGGGGGAGAGGGGGGCTTTGCTCTCCCCCAAACCCACGGCAACACGATCATCGGGAGCATGTCCTGTCAGTGGAGCAGTCCGGCTACAAACCAGCCTGTGACAGGGTCCCGTTCCATATACCTGTGTCCCCGTGCGTGGAAACAACGGCTGGAAGGCCACAGACAGCAGAGCTCCTAACCACCCCACCTCTCCCGTCTCCCTAACCTGGCCCCTAAGTCGCCAGCTGGCCAGGTCCACCCACACACTCCGCTCCGGCTGCAGACGTCCCCACCAGTGCCCACACCCAGCTGACCACTCACACCTGGCACCCGTGCCCACCTGTGTCGGCCTGCCGAGGTCGGCGGTTCACACGTCTGCAAATGCCTCTGTGCTTAGCGTTACAACTGCACTCGTCCCTTGGAATCCGACGGGCCTTGGTTGCAGGACCCCCCCGCCACTGAAATCCTCGGATGCTCAGATCTCTCGTACAACACGGTGCAGTGTCTGCATGTCACCTACACACGGCCTCTCTAGGTCGCTTTCGATGCCTGACACAATGTAAATGCTGCCTAAACGGTTATCACACTGCACTGGTTTTTTCTGTGTGCTCTTTTTTATTGTTGTATTGTTATTTTTTTCCCCTCAAATCTTTTTGATTCGAGCTTGGTTGAATCTGTGAATGCAGAACCCATAGATCCAGGGGGCTGACTGTATAACTTAACTGAGTTCATTAACTGATACTTACACCAGTGAAATCCAGGTGCAAAAGGGCAGTTATTAATTCCATGAAAATGAAGCTTTACGCTTCAGGAAACATCGATACTGATAAGTTGCTTAAAAAAAAGTTTCGACTTAGTGATGGGTGGGGCAGTGGGAAACAATTGTGGTGAACGTTCATACAATTCTAGAAAAACCCTGGATTTAGGTTGTGTCAGATGTCTATGGGCCTCACATCACCTTAAAGAAACTGCATGTGAAGATGAGTGTGGTCCGTGGGCGAGAACGTGGAATCCGGGCCGCGACGACATCAGACGAAGGTGCAGCTGACCGTGGAACACCACGGTGTGAGCCTCGAGGGTCCACTTACACGCGGACTGTCTTTCGCCTCCGCCACCCTCGAGACGGCAAGACCAGCCCTCCCCTCCCCCTCCTCGGCCTACTCGGCACGAAGACGACGAGGATGAAGGCCCGTGTGGTGATCCGCTCCACTTACCCAGTAGGAAATGCATTTCCTCTTCCCCGTGATTTCCTTCGTGACATTTTCTGTTCTGTAGCTCACCTTAGTGTAAGAGGGTCGTTCTGACCGTGGAGTGCGGCCTTTCGACCGAATCCAGATTCTACAGGACAGTGAAGGGGTCTGTTCTGTGAAGTCGGATTCTGTCGAGGGGCCACAGTCGCGGGTCTGGAGGGCCACATGTGCCTGGAGGCCGCAGGTCCCCACCCCCGGAATACTATGTAATACATTTAACATACAACATACATGTGAAAGGATGGTTAATGTTTTCAGTAAGGTTTTCGGTCAACAGTCGGCTTGAGTAGTTGTTTTTGGGGAATCAAAGTCACGCGTGGATTTTTGACGCACAGGGGCCAGCGCCTCTAAATCCCGCATTGTTCAAGGGTCCGGGTCGACTGTACATTTACGCTATCTGAGTTAAAATAAAAGGTTAACCGCGAGCGCGTCTCGCTTGCTGTTCCCCCTGCTCCGAATGGCTTGCCCCTCCCGCCGGCTTTTCTCCGGCCCCTGGCGTCACAGGGGAGGCGGCTTCCTCTCCCCACGGTGTCCGACACGGCTCTTCTAGAATTGCAGGTGATTTTTACCTTCTTCTTTGTATTTTCTGTCCTCTCCAAATTTTCTCCAGCAAGCATGCATCACCGTTATAATCTGAAAGAAAAGTTAATACGTTTTTATTAATGACCTGTGTCAACACCGTAGGAGAATTGCTGTGCTCGGTGGCCTTCCGCCAGGTCTGTGCCTTGTCCGTATCTGGGAGAGGATCGGGGTTTCTCGACCATGGCCCTGTTGACATTTTGGGTCAAATCATTCTTTGTCGGGGGTCGGGGGAGCCAGGAAAGCTGTTCTGGTACCGAAGGTTTTTTTTTTTTTTTTTTGAGACAGGGTCTTGCTCTGTTGCCCAGGCCAGAGAACAGTGGTGTCATCATAGCTCACTGCAACCTCAAATTCCTGGGCTCAAGCGATCCTCCTGCCTCAGCCTCCCAGAGTGTTAGGATTATAGGTGTGAGGCCCTGCTACCAGCCCTGGAGGATGTTTTGCCCCATCCTTGGCCTCCTGGCCAGTAGCACCTCTCCGTTGTGACAAAGGGGCGTGTCTCCAGACATTGCCAAATGGGGGCAAAATCACTGCAGCTTGAGAACCACGGGTCCAGATTGAAGACCCCACCCCAGGGACCCTGGCCTCCTCACTGTCCCCAGCCATGTCTCCACCACACTGATTGTCAGACAGGAGAAACGTAAAGTGCTTTCCATTATCTGAACGAGCTGGCTTCATGGAGCCAAAGCCTGGGTCATGAGATATAAGTGTACATCTAAACTCCCTCTTCCAACTTTTACCACTACTGCCACAAGGAGACAGCCGTGGCTCTGTCTGTCCTGAGAAGGTTATTCCCAAGGTGGACAGAGTCTTGGGATGGCCACCTCCTCCCACAAGTCAACAAGCTGTCAGCCCCTCAGATCTAAGTCTCTTCTTAGCAGCCTTTTCCACGTCTGCATTCATGGAAAGACTCTGGCTTTTTCTGACCTGTACGAGCCCCCAAAGAATCCAGCAGAAGTGAGCGGCAGGAGGCGGGGGCCACCCTGGTTGGGGATGGGCACTGCTGGCCTCCCCTGCACCCCACCGGCCTTTAGCCACGTGCCCTGGGTGAGGCCTGCCTGGGGACACTGACCCTTCTGCTTCCCACAAAGTGTTTGTGAGTCTCCACGGCCTGGTTGGTCTGCCCACCGCTGGCCTCTCCTGCCGTCTCCCGGGGATGTGGGGCGGCTACCCAGGAAGCCATTCCCGTAGGGGCCCAGTCATTTAGGACCCAGGGGAGGCCACAGATGAAGGTAAATGAGGGTGGATGAAGGTGGGCTCCTTCCCGCTGGGGTGCACACAAGGTGACAAAGAGAAAGAGGGCAGCCCCAGCACCCCGGCCCGTACACCCGGCTGGGTTTGGGCCCCCCTCGGCAGGAATCTCCACGCCCCGGGGTAACAGGATCAGCCACGGGGTGGGCAGAAGTGTTCCACGTTCATCCTTATTTTCTCAGGCCTTTTTAAAATAACGGCTTCATTGACCTTGCCCACCATACAATTCGTCCATTTGAAGTGTACAATTCAGTGGTTTTGAGTATATTCACAGAGTTGGGCAACCATCACCACCACCCAATTTTAGAACATTTCATCACCCCCCAAGAAGCCCCACACCCGTCAGCACCACCCCCGCATCCGCCTCCCAACTCCAGCCCCGGCAACCACGAATCCACTGTCTCTGTGGACTTGCCTATTCTGGACGTTTCGTAGACAGGGCGTCATGCAGTATGTGTGGCCTTTTGCGCCTGGCTCCCTGCAGCCGGCATAACGTCAGGGCTTGTCCGTGTTGTAGCGTGTGTCGGCGCTTCCTCTCTGTCATGGCTGAAAAGTACCCCCGGTACAGCCACGCCACAGCCGGCTTATCCATCCTCCATCTGATGGGCGTTTGGGTTGTCTCCACTTTTTGGCTATGATGCTGCTCTGAACATTCCTGCACAAGTTTCTGCACAAATACATGCTTTCATTTTTCTCGGGCACGTATCTAGGAGTGGAGTTGCCAGGTCACATGTTAACTCTGTGTTTGACACTTTGAGGAACAACCAAACTATCTTCCAAAGCAGTTGGCCCGTTTTACCCTCCCGCCAGCAATGAGCGAAGTTCCAGTTTCTCTGTGTCCTCGCCGGCACCTGCTGTGGCCTATCTTTTTTATTTTGGTCTCAGTGGCTGTGCAGTGGCATCTCATTCCACTTTTGATTTGCAGTTCCCTAGTAGCTGATAACATTGAGCATCTTATCACATGCTTACTGACATTCATGTATGTCCTTTGGAGAAATGTCTATTTAAGTTATTTGTACATTGTTAATTGGGTTGTCATTTATTGTTGACTTTAAGAGTTCATTGTATATTCTAGATCTAGTCCTTTGTCAGACATAAGATTTGCAAATACTTTCTCCCATTTCGTGGGGTGTCTTTTCACTTTCTTGAAAGTCTCCTTTGAAACACACAAGTACTTCATTTTGACGAAGTCTAATTTATCTATTTTTTTTTTTTTTTGGTTATGTGTGTTTTTTGGTGTTAAATCTAAGAACCCAAGGTCATGAGGACTTAAACCTAAGTTTTCTTCTGGGAGTTTTATAGTTACATTGAGGTCTTTGGCCTTTGAGTTAATTTTTGCATACAGTATGAGGCAGGGGTCCAAATTCATTCTTTCATGTGTGAATATCCAGTAGTTCCAGCATCATTTGTTCAAACAACGATTCCGTCCCCATTGAATAGCCTTGACACCCTTCTCAAAAATCAATTGGCCACACTCCGTAACATCTGGGGAACTGAAAAATAATCAATTGACTATGGGTTTATATTTGAATTGCTCATTGCTAGTGTATAGAAATGCAACTAATTTTTGTACAGTGATCTTGTATCCTGCAACCATACTGACCTTATTTATTAATTCTAACCATGTTTTACTGAATTTCTTAGGATTGTCCACATGTAAAATCATCTGCAGGTAGAGATAGTTTTACTTCTTCCCTTCTAGTCTTGATGCCTTTTATTTCTTTTTCTTGCCTAATTGCCCTGGCTAGAACCTGGCACAGTGTTAAATAAAAGTGGGTCAGAGTGGACATTCTTACCATGTTCCTGATCTTAGGGGGAAGCATCTAGTCTTTCACTACAGAGTATGAAATTAGCTGTGGAGTCGTTGGTTTGGTTTGCTTTGATATCCTTTATTGGACTGAGAAAGTACTCTTGTTATACCTTTCTATTGAGGTTTAATTTGCATACAGGGAAATTAACAAATCGTAAGTGTACAAACGAATCTTAAGCTTGATGACTCTCTATATACGTGCATATTTCCTTCCATCCACACAGAACCCCTTCCCCGCCTTTCCCAATAGGTTTACAAAATTTAGCAAAAAAACTGAACAGGATGCCCAGTTACATTTACATTTAGAATAAAGAAATTTTTAGTGCATGTCCCATGAAATATTTGAGACATATCTTGGGACTTACACAAAAGATTATTCATCGTTTATCTGAAATCCAAATTGTAACTGGGCGTTTTGTGTTTGGCCACATCACCGCTGATGCATTTTCCCCGTCCCCGGACCTCATATAGGCAAAATCATGGAGAATGAACTTTGCTTCCTGTCCTAATGTTTTTGAGATCCAGCCCTATTATTCCACCTGTCATTATTATTTTTTTTTACGTTGCCAAAGAGTATTCCATTATCCCACAGTCTATATCTGTTTTCCTGTTGACACCTGAGCTGTTTCCAGTTTGGGGCTATTGTAAATAAAGCTTCCACGTGTGTTCTGGTGGGTGTCTCTCTCATACACATTTGCACGTCTTTCTCTTGGATAAATACTTAGGAGTGGAATTGCTGGGTCATAGGGCATATGTCAGCTCCACTGGTAACTAATTTCTTTCCTGCATATCTGTATAAAATACACATCCTTCCTCCCCCCTCCCCCCATACACACAATGGTAACTATGTAAGGTGATGGGTGTGCTAACTAATTCAATCACGGTAATCATTTCCCAATGTGTATGTCTGTCAAGTCACCACGCTGTACACCTTGACTATATGCAATTGTAATTTGTTGATCATTCCTCAATAAACTGAGGGGGAAAAGAGTAAAGTAAAATTAAGATTACTACCTGTCCAGAGGAAAAGCAATGAGGTAATACTCTAAAAAAAAAGATAAAATACATGAGTACATTAGTATGTGGATAGAAACTGTGAATACATACATATATTGGGAGCATATGGTCAGGTATTTACTGATGGGAGATGTGATATAGAGAGCTGAGGACTTCTGCAGGGGGGAAATATTGGGCAGGAAGGGAAGGTGATCAGAAACAGTCTTTAGGAATGAAACCTAAAGGGTATCTGCGGGGGTGCAGAGCCCACAGGAATGATGTTGCCAGCCGATATGCAGCACACAAAACAAACAACAAATTGTTTTTTAGTATAAGTATATGCCAGTATATGTCCCCAGAATTGCATGAGACATACTGACACTAAAATATTATTCATGTCTATCTGAAATTTAATGAAGGTCATCCTTCATTAAGGATGCTCAGCAGGAAAGGTCATCCTCTCCCGCTGAGCATGCACATCGGGGGGTGAGGAAGGAAGGGGACACCCGTGTAGCCAGCCAGATCAGCCAAATCAACCCTGGTGATCAATAGGGTGACAGATGCCGCAGCCATGTGGCCCTCACATCCAGAAATTTAAATAAATGCTTTAATTTATTTTTATTGATACATAACAATTGTACATATTTACAGGGTACACTGGGATATTTTGATACATGCATACAATATGTAATGATCAAATCAGGGCATTTAGGATATCCATCACCTCAAAGATTGATCATTTCTTTGTGCTGGGAACATTTCAACTCTTCTAACTATTTTGAAATGTATAACAAATTATTGTTAACTAAAGTCACCCTCCTGTGCTATCAAACACTAGAACTTGCTTCGTCTATTTGTATGTTTGTTTGAACACGTTAGCCAGCCTCTATTCATCCCCCTGTGCAGGCCCTGGTAACCGTCACTCTGCTCTATGCTTCTGTGAGATCAACTCCTTTAGCGCTCACATGTGAGCACAAATATGTGAGAACACGCGGTGTTTGTCTTTCTGTGCCCAGTTTATTTCCCTTAACATAATGACCTCCAGTCCCATCCATGTTGCTTCAAATGACAGGATTTCATTCTTTTTTATGGCTAAATACTATCCATGGTATATATACACCACATTTTCTTTATCCATCACCCATGGATGGACACTCAGGTTGATTCTATATCTTAGCTATTGTGAATAGCACCACAATAAACGTGGGGGTACAAGTATCCCTTTGATACACTGATTTTCTGTCCTTTGGATAAATATCCAGTAGTGGGATGGCTGGATTGCATGGTAGTTCCATTTTTAGTTTTTTGAGAAATCTCCATATTACTCTCCATAATGGCTGTACTAATTTACATGCCCACCAACAGTGCATAAGATTCCCTTTACTCTGCATCTTCACCAGCACTTGGTGTTTTTTGTCTTTTTGATCATAGCCGTTCTAACTGGGATGAGACAGTATCTCACTGTGGATTTGATTTGCATTTCCCTGCTGAGTAGGCATGCTGAGCATTTTTGCATGTATCTGTTGGCCTTCTGCATGTCTTCTTTAGAGAACTGTCTGTTCAGGTCCTCTGTCCACTTCTTAAAGGGATTATTTGGCTTTTTGCTGTTGAGTTGCTTGAGTTCCTTGTATATTCTGGATATTATTCCCTTGTTGGGTGAATGGTTTACAAAAATTGTCTCTTCACTCTGTTTATTGTTTCCTTTGCTGTGCAGAAGCTTTAGTTTAATGTAGTCCCATTTTTCTGTTTTTGTTTTGTTGCCTGTGCTTTCAAAGTCTTATCTGTAAAATCTTTGCCTAAACCAAAGTCCTGAAGTGTTTCCCCTGTTTTCTTTTAGTAATTCTACAGTTTCAGGTCTTACAATTTAAGTCTTTAATCCATTTTGAGTTGATTTTTGTATATGGTGAAAGATAGGGGTCCACTTTCATTCTTCTACATATGAATATCCAGTTTTCCCAGCACCATTTATTGAAGAGAATGTCCTTTCCCAATGGTATGTTCTTGGAGGCTTTGTTGAAAAGCAGTTGGCTATACATAGCTGGATTTATTTCTGGGTTCTCTATTCTGTCCCATTGGTCTATGTGTCTGTTTTTATGACAATACCATGCTGTTTTGGTTACTATAGCTTTGCAGTGTATTTTGAAATCAGGTAGGGTGATGCCTCTAGCTTTGTGCTTTTTGCTTAGTATTGCTTTGGCTATTTGGTGGCTCCATAAAAATTTTAGAATTGCTTTTTTCTATTTCTGTGAAGAATGTCATTGATATTTTGATAGCGGAGTGCATTGAATCTGGAAATTGCTTTGGGTAATATGGTTATTTTAACAACATTAATTGTTCCCATCCATGAGCATAGGATATCTTTACATTTCTTGCCTTCTTCAATTTCTTTCATCAGTGTTTCATAATTTTTATTATAGAAGTCTTTCACCTCCTTGGTTAAATTTATTCCTATGGGTTTTTTGTAGGTAATATAAGTGAAATATCTTTCTTGATTTTTTTTCAGCTAGTTCATTGTTGGTATATAGAAACACTGTTAATTTTTGTATGTTGATTTTGTATCCTATAACTTTACTGGATTTGTTTACCAGTTCTAAGAGTTTTGGGTGGAGTCTTTAGGTTTTTCTAGATATAAGATCATGTCAGCTGCAAAGAGGGATAATTTGACTTCCTCTTCTCTAATTTGAATGCCTTTTATTTCTTTTTCGTGCCAGATTGCTCTGGCTAAGACTTCCAGTACTGTGCCGAATAGAAGTGGTGAAAGTGGGAATCCTTGTCTTGTTCCAGTTCTTAGAGGAAAGGCTTTCAGCTTATCCCCATTCAGTATGATGTTAGCTGTGGGCTTGTCACATATGGCCTTTGTTATATTGAGGTACATTCCTTCCATGCCTAATTTGTTGAGAGTTTTTAATCATGAAGGGATGTTGAATTTTATCAAATGCTTTTTCTGTGTCTGAGATGATCATATGATTTTTGTCCTTCATTCTGTTGATGTGATATATCACATTTATTGATTTGCATATGTTGAGCCATCCTTGCATCCCCTTAAATCCTGCTTGATAGTGATGTATTATCTTCTTGGTGTGTTGTTGAATTCAGTTTGCGAGTATTTTGTTGAGCTTAGGGAGGGCCATATTCTGAGCTAGTCTTCCAAAGTTGGACTTATTTGCAGCACACGTGGCTGGGGAAATAATCCCGCAAGGGCTTCTATCTCTTCTTGCTGAGCATCCTAATGAGACAGGTGACGGAGGCAGCTCCCAGTTGCCATGTGGCTATATTTAACTGCTCCCTGCTCCCCATCAGCACGCTGGTCCGGAGTGAGAGTGATGCATCTGTTTGCAAGCAACAGGTCATCAGCATCCTGTTACGGGGCGGGGGAGGGAGTGAGTCATGGGCCGGGCTCTTGCACTGCGTCCTGAGTGCTGTCTGAGGAGCCAGCATCGGAGGCACATGCTTCCCTCTGGTCCCTCCTGCAGCCCTGCTGGAAACCTGTGAAGGAGAACTGTGACTGTCATTCAATTTCAGTAACTGTTCCAAGTGTGATTTTCTCCCATCAGGAGGAAAGTGACGCTTAGAGTTATCAACTATCTTGCCCATTCAATTGGCAGGTGACAAAGTGAGGATGCCTGCCCACCTGTCTGACCTCATGGCCGATCCCTGGCCCTCAGCTGTCACTCGTAGTTGGGAGACGAAGGCCAGGGACCAGGAGTCATGGGTCCGGGGCCAGAGAAGGGACACCCTTGGCTCAGCCAGGCAGGGTGCAGGGCCCTTGGCTTCTCAGACCAGGGTCACTCTCATGAGCCAGAGCGTTCGGGATCCACCAGAACCATGGGGTAATGGGGGTGCCTTTGAAGGTCCCTGTCACATGTTGTCCCCGGATCGGGTTCTGAAGCCTGTCTGCCCTGTGGAGCCCCTGTGCACAGCTCACATGCTTCAGCCAGCAGCGGGAAGGAGCCACGCTCCAGCTATGGTGAGAGCCCAGTGGGTGCACGCTCTTAATGGTTGTGGCTGTGGCTTTGACTGGATGGTCAAAACTGGGGTGTCTTTAATCCACCTGGTGGCCTCTCAGGTACCACAGTGATTCCAGAAGCTAGTGTTGCCCACCATGCACACAAGGCTGGGAGACCCCTGGCTACTTTATTGCCATGAGGCAACCCAGCCTGGTGACAGTGCCAACAAAAAGAAGTAGAGCAAGAAAACTACCGAACTGTGAAGACAGCGTCCCGTTAAACTGCACCTCAAGCCCACCCGCCACCGCACTTTCCAGGTGAATGAGTCACTTTGGGTTGACTTTTTCTACCTCCTGCACCAAAAGAGCCCAAACTGATGGGGACCCCAACATAGGTCTGCCACCAGTTCCACTCTCAATTCCAGAGCTGGGCAGCCCGATATCTGACTGGAAACTCTTTTTCTTCTGGGTCTTCCATACGGTCTGAACCAGTGAATTGGTGCCTTCTAGGTGGTTTTCCACCTAGGAACCAGGAAACCAGGGTCTAGGAAGAAGCACGGACTTGTCCAAGGTCACCCAGCTCCTTAGTGCCAAATCCAGGACCAGAACGCAGGCCTTTTGGACCCCAGGCCACATGGCATTCCTGAACAGAGGGTGCGCCCGCTGGCCTGCCCGCCTGGCCAACTGAAGGAGCTGCTAAATTGATACTTTGCAAAACATGCATTTTTCCAATTGCGGAGGGTCGCTGTGACTTTGAAGCAGCGTGCAGCCTCCCCTGATGTGGTGAAGGACGGAGGTGGCTGGCCTGGGATGGAGTGGGATCTCTGGAAAAGCTGTGCAGAAGCCCCGGGGCACCCACACGCTGGAAGGAGATCAGAGGCAGCCTCTCTCCCAAGGCCACAGGCAGCCAGCTCCCCACTTAAAAAGGACCCTGTATCAATTTCACTTTTTTTTCCCTCTTGGTGCCTCCCTAATGAGATGATGTTAGAGTTGAAAATAAACAGATGAGTGGCTGGGTAAATAGATAAATAGATAAATAAAGCATGGGTTTCTTCCAGGAACGCGGCTCTCTCTCTCTGGGGGCTGGAGCAGGCGTGGGTCTCGCATGACGCCTGCCGAGCTTGCTGCGGCGCTGGGGAGAGGCCGGGAGAACACAGCTACCAGCCACCGTTTCCCTGCCCTGTGCTTTGCTCACTGTCTCTCCTTAGTCTTCTCGTGACTCCTGAAAGAGGCAGCCATCGCTACGTTCAGATAAAGCAACAGACCTAAAAGGCGCCATGATTGGAAGGTCACAGCTAACAAGTGAGATGTGGAATCAGGCCCATAGACGCACATCGCTGCTACCAAGGAAGCCCGAAGGAGCTTACAGCCCACTCGGGGCAAAGGGCTCACTCAGGAAACGACAGCAACAAAATCAAGGTGGAGAATTCTCACGCCTACCAGGTGTGATTGTGCTAGAGAGCTGGGAGAGCTGGGGGTCCGCAGGCATCCAGGGTCCTTGGAGGAGGGAGCCACTGGGTTCCAAGAAGCACAGGCAGAGAGGCGCCCTGGCGGGCCACCGCTGGGACCTGCCCTCTGCCATCACACCTGGCCGCCCCACCCCCAAGCTGGCATCCAAGTCCTCTCCCCACGAAGGAGGCAGGGGCTGTTCCTAAGTGTCCTGACACCACTCACTCAGCATCATGGCGGGCCGTCCGAGGTGGGCAGGGGTGGTCATGTAGGCTGTTAGAATGTGTCCCTGTGCCCACAGTGGTTGGCACGTAGCACTCCCCGAGGTAACGAAACTGTTAGCACCTGGTTTGGGGCAGTGAGGACCCCAGGACCCACTTCAGGTTGGCTGTGCTCCATCTATTAAAATAAATTTTGAAACTCATCTTTGTGAACAAAAGTTCTCTGAAGAGGAACTTGAAAGAATTTATTCCAGGAAATAGTTTGCAAACCAGGGAGACACAGCCCTCCATTGGGTGCAAACGGAAGGTGTGGTCCAGAGCAGGCAGGGTTTGGGGTTTTATAGCAAAAGTTCCCTCCCAGGCTCCCAATCAGGTTTGTTTATGCAAATGAAGAGTTGAAGCTTGCATAGCTCTGATTGGTTGACACAGCTGAGTTCTGACTGGTCAACAGAGCTGCACCCTGATTGGTCAATACAGCTGAGCTCTGGTTGGTTGGTTCAGGCGAGCTCTGAAAGTCCTCAAGTTGAACAGGGGTGTGTGGGTTTTAGGGAAATCAAAGCAAGTGTATGTCCTCTAGTTAGCAAATGACACTTGGCTCTATCTTAAATTAGACCCAGTTAGCCGTCTTGAAGCATTGGCTCTTTCAGGTCCACTTTTGTTCACACCTTTGATTAGACTAAAACCTAAGGTCCCTGCTGGGGTCCGTGGGGGGCTCAGCCTCCGGGACCCTCCCACCCTGCCCCACTCCAGCCTCAGGCTCCCTGCTGCTCCTCAGGAATGCCCGGCACAATTCTCCTGCCTTCCTGCTGCTGGAACAGCCCTCTCCACTCCCCTGGGTGTCTGTTCACCTTGTTTGGGGGAATCCCCACCGCCCTGTAGCAAAGGGCAGCACCAGCCGCTGGCCCCAGCACTCCCTATTCCCCCTGCCCATATTTCTCCCCAGCCCCTCTACTCAGACTTATATTACCTGCTTACTGGCTTGCCTTGTAATAGCCTCTCTCCAACTAGCAGGTGAGCCTGTGCAAGCCACACCTAGAACACTGTCTCATACAAGGCAGGCCGTGATGTGTGCGCTGAATGAATGAAGGAAGGAACGAAGGAACCCATGTGTGGACCTGCCTTTCCTGATCCCTGCCACGTGCCCAGCTCTGTGCTGCAGGGTGCCGGGCAGCCAGGAGGGAGTGAGACAGGCCCCTGCCCTCCACAGCTGCTGAGGATGAGTGGGACTGAGCTGGCAGGGGCAGAGAGGAAGGTCTGTGGGCTGGTGAGCCCCAGGGGCATGGAGAGTGGGGAGCACTCTTGTCCTGAGCACACGCGGCAGGGAGGGCAGAGGCCTGGAGCACATGCCGGGACAGAGCTGGGACCAGAGAGCATAGGGAGGGCCAGGGCCAGAGTGAGGTCTCTGCATCTTCGAGCAAAGAGGAGATTCCGGACACCCGCACGGCCCTAGAGGTTTGTTCAGGTGTGTGCTGGTCACATGGTTCCCACACGTTTATTTGATGTCAAGAGCCCAAACCTGCTTGTGGAGAGGACTCAGGGTGCTACTGTGTCCCTCTTCATTTAGAAACACCCCCTGATATTTCTGTTATGGGTGATGTTAATTTCCTTCCTGGTAGTTTTCTGTATTTTCCAAGTTCTCCAGAAAATTGTAATGAGGAATAAAAAATAATAATTGCTGTCATATGTTTTTAAAATAAGACAAAGGAATGATCACTTGTGCTCATTGAAAGGACGGCCTTGTTAATAAACTAGTTAACAGAGAAAGATAAACTATCTAGCAGAAATAAAGAGGAATAAACTCACAACACATAATTGTCCCTCTGAAGGGAAAGATCACAACACAACTGTCCCTTTGTTTGATCACATACTTGTGGCTTAAATTGTTTTTGAGAATTTTTTTTAACAGCCTTGGAAAGTCCTGAACAGACAGCAGGGGTGTGAGCTGTCTGTCTCGGCTCCTGCCAGACCACCCCTTAAAGACCCTGATCCCCAAGATTGAGGTGCGGGCAATAAAAAAGAAAGCATCCTGATAAGCCAGCCTTACAGAGAAGAAAAGAAAAATAAATAAAAAGCAGACACAGCCGCTTCAGTCTCCTGTTATCAGCGTATGACATTAACTGTTTCTTTACCCTTTTTCCCTAAAAAAACTCCCAGCCACTTCTGCTCGGAGCCCGGCACTTCCATTTCTTCGTTCGTGAGCCACAGCCACTGCCTCCTTCTCTCTCTCTCTCTTTCACTCCCTCTCTCTCTCTCTTGCTTTCTAAGACAGCAAAATAAATTTTTACATCTTTATATCCTAATCTTTGTGTGAGAAATCTTTCTCCACCCGCGCCATGAGCTCCTTGCTAGTTCCCCACCTTCACATTAATAAATCCACATAATGGAATACCAGGCTTTAAAACTGTATTTATGAAGTGGTTTTAATGCCATGGAAAATACTTACATAAGTGGGGAAAAATCTGGTTATTGAATTCTATGTTTCTAGTGGCATAAAAGTGTGTGTACATATATGTACACACGAGTGTGCACGCAGGTGTGCATGTACACACATGCACGTAACACCCAACCAACATCTGGGAGGAAAGACGCCAACAGGAAGTGGTGATCTCTGGGTAGTGGCATTATGCATTTTTTTCCTTTTTTTTTTTTAATTTGACAAAGATTTTTATTGTTAGGTGTGCTTGTATTGTGTAGCTGCCTAATTTCTTTTTTCTTTTTTTCTTTTGTATTTCACTTTTAAAAAATAGTTTTCTATATTTTACATGTTTCTCACACCTATTTTAAATTTTATAATCAGAAAACATTTTTATTTCAAATAATGGTTGAAGTGTAGATATCAGAAAGAAAATCACCCACCAGTGTGTCTTCTTAGAGCCCAACCCCCGGGAGAGCCGTGGGACAGGACATACAAGCACCCCCGACGGCCCATATATAGCATTTGACCCATTTTTTTCCTGCTGCAATTGTTTATTATATTTAGAAGTCTACAAATTTGAGCTTTTAAGACAGAGTCACAAAATATTCATTTGAAACCCTATTTTTGGTTCATCAAATTTCAAATATATTTTACCGTGCTGAACAATATATTCTAATGCTGTCTAAAACACAGCCAAATTATTTTTCTTTATTCATGTATACACATTCTGTCCTTTTTTGCAAACCAAGATTAAGATAAAAAATATTAACAAAACTACCCAATTATAATTACTATTTTCCCATACTCTTAACTATTTAACTATAATCCCATCCCTAAGAAAACGTCCTGAGGATGTAATTCAACAGAAAGTGAAAACCACACAGACCATTAATATGTGGGCTGCAGAACTATTGATAGTGGGGGGCGGGGAACGGAACCAACCTAAATCCGGCAGCCGAGTACTGTTCGGAGCAGTTCCGGCGTGTTCACAAGGTGAGTGCCAATGTGGCCGTCACACGGCATCGCCAGGAAGAGGATCTAAAACATGAAAGACACTTTGTGTTAAGGTGACGTAAATACAGGAGGAAGGTGTAGGTGGGCCCTGAAGCCCAGGCTATGTCGGCGTAGGCGAGCGTGGCCCCTGAGCCGAGCGGAGCATCGACAGCCCCACGGCTGCCACCTGAGCCCCGCGAAGTCCCCAGCCTGCTCAAGGCACAGAGAGGACAGCAGTGAACAGAACACACAGGGTCTCTGCCCTCCTGGAGTTCGTATTCCACTGGGGGTCGTGAAAGTAGACAGACAGCAAATAAATACGTAATAAGTCAGAAGGTGGAAGGTGCCAAGGGGAAACTGAGGCAGGGTGGGGCTGAGTGGAAGAGATGGCCGTGTCCCTCCTGCTTCCTGGGGATGCCACTGGCCCACATCTCCCAGCCTCTCTGCAGCGACCGGTAGCCACAGCTGTGCCCTGGCCAACAGAACAGAGGTACAGTGACATGCCTCGTGTCCAGGCCTGGCTCATGAGAAGCTCCCATGTGCGATTCTCTGTCTCCTGCTGGCCGCTGGCCGGTGTAGGGAGCCGGGCAGGACTCCACGGCCTTGGGTGGTAGAGCCGCAAGACGGAAGATACCTTCGGCTGAGAATCTCTGCTCGGAATCGAGCCACTCCACTCCAAGGGGATTATTTGGTGCCACAGCTGACAGAGGGGGACCGGCAGTGTTTGCAGGGGTCAGGGTGGGGGTTTTGCATTTGATAGAGGGCTTCTGGGAAGGCCTCGCTGCTGGTGAAATCTGAGCAGAGGTTGGGAGGAAACGGAGACTAAGCCGCCGGGGCCACCTGCAGTGACCCGCCCAGTGGAGGAAAGAGGAAGCCTGGGGCAAGCGTACCGGAGGGTCCAGGAGAGCGAGGGGCCCGGGTGGCTGGAGCAGCAGCTCGAGGGCCGGGTGGTACTAGGGGAGGTCACACAGGAGTGACAGCCAGAGACCCGGGGCCTGGCAGGCACGTTGGGGACCTCGGTGCCGACTCTGGGTGAGACGAAAGCCATCGCCGAGGAGTTGGTGACCAAACCGACACTCTGAAGGAGTCTACAGACTCGGTCTTCGTTGTCGAGAGTGGACTGGGGGCAGCGAGGGCAGACACAGCCGGGGGACGGTCTGAGAGAGATGGCGGCAGGGGTGGCCTGCGAGGGCGAGAGGAGGAGTGTCCGGGTCGCGCTGGGGCTGGAGCAGGGTTAGCGGGGACAGGGCCACCTTCTCGGGTCGGGGAGATGGGGATGGGGAGGCAAGCCCTCCCGACCAGGAAGGACGGCACTGTGGCTTTGGACACGTGACACTGTCAGCTGCCGGGGTGGATGGCCTCTAGGTGGTTGAGTCTGGAGTCCAGACGGACGTCGGGGCTGGAAATAAAAATTCGGAGCCCTTAGTGGACAGCGGGCGTTTGACACAGGGGCGAAGGCCTGACGGGGGAGAAGGGACGAGCCTGAGAGCCGTGCATGGGGCACTCTGCTGCTTCCAGCTCGGGGAATCAGGAAGCCCCCAAAACAGAGTCTCCAAAGGAGGGGACAGGGAGGTTTGAGGAGCGAGGAGGCCGGAATGGCCCACAGGCAAAACGAGGCCTCGGACTGCCCCGAAGGTCTGGTGACATGAAGGCCACAGGGGCGGGGGTGGGGGGACGCAGCTGCTCGAGGTGGGCTGCAGAGACGGCGGTGGCGGGGGG
>VBSM01000988.1:360735-375134 GCA_008086735.1 Cheirogaleus medius | reverse complement strand
CCCCCCCCCCCCGAGGACTGCAGCAGAGGTCCTGGGGCTTCCACAGGGAGGAGAGGACCCGCCAGGCCACACCAGCCCTAACCAAAGTCCCACAGGAAAAACCCCCCGTGACAGCCGGAACAAGGTATCTGGTTCCAGCATATAAAACCAGGGCTCGTTTTGAGACCCACCCACCTCCTCAGAGCATTTCCCAGGGACTTGGGTTTGTGGCGAGTTAGTCACAGAGCTGCATCATTAGAGATGGGAAAGGCAGCTTCACCAGGGCCTCCACTGGGACAAGAGGAACTTTCTACTTGTAGGTTCAGGGAACCATCACGTTGTCCTGGACCTCGAGATGATCAGGGTCGGGCCTTCATTTTACAGGTGAGGAAATTGAGGCACAGAGAGTCTCGGTGACGCGGGATGGGGACACAGGGAACGGCACAAGGCGGGCAGGGCCCTGGGTCTCCGGAGGGCCGGCGCTCCAGCTGCGGTCCCACGTCGGAAGCCCCAGCTGGTGTCGGGAAGGGAGGCGCAGTGGGGGCAGACCCCAAGGCCTCCTCAGGACTCAGCAGAAAACAGGGGACAATTCATTTCTTCGCGGCTCATCTCAGATCCGCGCTCCAAGAGTGGGAGCCTGAGTGAGGTCAGGCTGCCGAGTCTGTCACTGGCACCTGTCCCCAGACACTGGCCTGGCCCTGCGAAAGCCCTAGGACCCAGTGGCCCTCGGCCAGCGCTCCGGGTTTTTCTTTCCAGTCATTGCCCTGCGGCGGAGACTGATCACAGCAGCAGGAGAGAGGATGTTTGGACACCCCGAGAACTCTATTGAAATTCCAGGGTTCGGAACTGCGAGCTGAGCTGGGTCCTTGTGGCGTCCACGTTCGCTCCCGGCTGGCAAAAATCAGCTTCCTGTTCACAAGGGGTGAGTGGGGGGGGCGGTGCAGGAAAGCCTCCTAGGAGATTCCAACGGCGTCACGGACCCCAGCGAGAGCTTGTGAAGCACGTGGACGAATTAAGTCTGGATGAATCAAAAACACGAGGATGACATCCCTGTTGGAATACACCAGGGCTTAATAATGAAATGGAACATAATTTGGCAAATCGATATGGGGTTTTGCTGAACCCAAAACATTTGAAAAGATGATTGACCGATCCCGTCGCTGGCATGGCCCGTGCTCTGTGAGAGGGCAGTGGACGGCGCAGAGCCACCGGAGGCCACGTGCTCGAGACCACAGGCCCTCCTGCCTTCAAGGAGCCTTCCCTGCCCTTGAACATCTAGAAGCAAGTTCACCTGGCGGGAGGGAGCATTGTCCCCAAGGCCCCAGCCTGCTGCCTCCGCTGGGACAGATGTCTTGACTCTCTGGTCCTAACACTTCAGCAGCAACCCGGGGGGTGGGAGCCACCCCTGGGGGACTTTTGAAGAAATATTTTGGATGATTCGATTACTCTCAAGACTGGAAGGCTTTTGATTTTGATTAACAACAACCAGAAAAAAGTTTCCGGCAACAGTGCTGTCACTGTGCGCATGAGGCTGCAGCTACGGTGAGGAGGGTTCCAAGAAGGCACACAGGGAACAACCTGAAACATCGCAGTGGCTTCCAGGAAATCCCCTGCCAGTGTCTGCGGCGGGAGGGAGGGTGGCCCTGGTCCCGCTTCTGGGGCAAAGACCGTGCCCTGCACCCACCGGCCATTGGCCGTGGCGGCTGGCAGGGTGCTGAGGGTCGCTCGGAGCCTCCTCCTGGAGCCTCTGCCCTTCCGCGGCCTGCAGGTCCGAACAGCTTCCCACGACGCTCCTTTCCTGCCGCACCTCTGGGCCCAGGGCTCGATTCCTGCCACATATTGTGAGGACCTCGAGCCACAGCCCATCGCAGACCACTGTGACAGGCAGCACGTGTCCGCGTGTCCACCCACCCGTCCGCCCACCCTTCGTTCAGCCACAGGTACCGACTGAGAAGTGTGACCTTCCCGTGGCTGCTGTAACCAAGTGCCACGAACTGAAGGGCTTCGAGCAGCAGAGACTCGTCCACGCGCAGTCCCGGAGGCCGGCAGTCCCAAATCTAAAATGTTGGCCGTGCCACCGCCACAGTTTGAATGTGTCCCCGAAAAGTCCGAGCGTTGGAGACGTGGCCCAGTGCAGCGGCGTCGAGAGGAGGGACCTCTGGGAGGCGGCTGCGTCGTGAGGGCTGTGCTCACCGACGGACTGTTCTGTTCACGGATGAGTGGAGTGACGCGTTATGGAGGGAGAGAGCTCGTTATCACCGGAGCAGCCGTGTGGCCCCTCACTCCAGCCCCTGCCCAGGCGCCACCCTGCTCCACCCCGGGACTCTGCAGAGAGCCTCCTCCGGCAAGAAGGCCCACGTCACATGCAGCCCTCGACCTTGTACTTCCCAGCCTCTAGAACTATAAGAAATGGACTTCTTTATACATTAACCAATTACAGCCACAGAAAGCAGACCACGACAGCCGCCTTTCTCTGACGGCTCTAGGGGTGGACCCTTCCTGCCTCCTCTAGCTCCTGGGGGTCGCCAGAAGTCCTTGGTTCCCCCTGGCATGTGGCTGCATCTCTCCAGCCTCCACGTTCACACGGCCTCCCCCTGTGTCCCTGTGGTTCAATGTCCCTCTTCTCACGAAGCCACTGCATTATGACCTCATGTTAACTAACTACACCTTGTTACATCTGCAGCCACCCGATTTCCAAATGGGGTCACTGAGGCTCTGGGAAGGACACGGATTTTGTGGGGACACTCTCTGACCTGTAAGAGAATGTTCTAGGAGCAGGCACTGTCGTCGTCCCCGCCCTCATGGGCCTTGCGCTTCCACTAAGGGAGACGGATTTTTTAAAAAGAATCAACACCTAACAGAGCGTCCGGTGGAGATGGGTGACAGGAAGAAGATGCCGCTGTCCCCAGGGTGGCCAGGGGGCCTGTCTAGGAGTTGACAGCAGCCTGGGAGGGGGACCCCCAGGGAAGACGATTGGAGCAGAGGGAGCAGCCCCTGCAGCCGTCCTGAGTCGAGATGCGCCGACCCGAGCCCAGCAAGGAGGCCGAGGGGCTCCGTGGGGGCAGTCCAGGTGGGGAGAGGCGGCCACCCACCGCCAGGGCCCGGAGCATCGAGTCTTTCCAACCATGCTAAGGAGGTGGGAGCTGAGCCGTGGGCTCGGGGAGCCTCTGGGGCGCCTTGAAGGGGCGGGGCCCGGTCTGAGTCTGCACCAGGCCTGTGTGGCCACGGCGGGAGTCCTCCAGGAGGGCCGGAAGGTGGCAGGAACCGCTCCCTGGAGAGGCTGGCTGCAGGGCCCGGGCGAGGTGGCAGAAGTCTGGGTGTGGGTTTCGGTCGTGGTGACAGGCTTTGTCGCGGTACCGGATGCGTGTGGGACTGAAAGAGAAACGTCACGGGCGGCTGCGAGGTTTTGGCCTGGCGCCGGCTGAGTGGCAGGGCGGCTGGCTGACCAGAGGGTAACAAAACTGCAGGGAAAGTGCTCTGTGGTCACAGCGCACACTGAGGAAACCACCTGGAGTCGAGACTCAGGGAAGAGGGTTTCTGAGCCGGGTTTTGAAGGGTGGCTAGGAGTGCCCAGGTGTGCCCAAGGTGAGCAGGTCAGTAAGGGGAGGGGTCAGCGTGTCCTGGTGTCAAATCCCCTGATTAGGGCAGTTTCTGTTTCCTCTCCTGAGCCTCTGGCACCCACGGCAGGCCCTGCCTCACCCAGAGCAGCAGCCGGCAGGACAACGGGGACAGGGCTGTGACATTCACACCCTGGCTCTGCTCTTAACTGGCGGCATGACCTCGGGCCCTGTAAGGAAGTTGAATTGTGTCCCCCAAAAAGATACGTTCGCATCCTAACCCCGGTGCCCGTGAACGTGCACTTGCTTGGAACAGGGCTTTGCAGGTGGAACCCAGGGGAGATGAGGCCGTGCGGGGTGGGGGGGTCCCACATGCGCTGCCCGGCGTTCTTGTAAGGACAGGGAGAGTCGGAGGCACAGACTGGAGTGATGAAGCCACAAGCGAGGAACACCAGAGACCGCCGCAGCCCCCAGAAGCTGAAAGAGGCGTCTGACACCCTCCCCCTCAGAGCCTCCAGTGGGAGGAAACCAAGCCGACACCTTGATTTTGGACTTCTAGCCTCCAGAGCCGTGAGAGAATGGATTTCTGTTGCTCTAAGCCACAGAGGGTTGTGGTCTTCGTCACAGCAGCCCCAGGACACTCACACGGACGCCAGTACCGTCCACGCTGGGATGGAGACACGCCCACCACTCCGCGTCACCCCGAGGTCACCCCACACACCGTCCCACGCAGATCATCCTGGGCCCGTCTACCAGAGTTGGCACCTGTCCTGGTCCGTGTCCTCTGGAGCCGGGCCACTCAAAATGGGGACAGGTGACCGGCCACTTCAGCCTCACCTGGAAGATTGTTAGGAATGACCCACCTGGACCAGTGAGCCGGATGCGCGTGTGTTGAGATTGTAAAGTTTTAGAAGCCATGCTCTGCCAGGCAGGGCTTGAGGCAGGGACGTCGCCACTGATCCTCCCTGGGGGAGGCCAGGCCTGGGGAGCGGTGCGGACGTGGGATGTGAGCAAGGCACGATGGGCGGCGGCGAGAGGGACGGTGCCCAGAGACACATGGGAGCCACACCTGCACGTGGCGCACAGAGGGAAAGGGGGAGGGGCTCGTCCGCCCGGCCGCCCAGCTCTTGTTTCCCACGGTTGGAAGTTCACCCGGTGACAGGAGGCAGGAGAAGATGGAGAGCAGGTCCTCAGTGGGAACAGGGCTTCCTTTCGGGGTGAGGACAATGTTCTAGAACTTGAGGGAGGTGCTGGTTGCACGACTTGTTAATGGACTAAATACCATCCAATCGTTTGCTTGAAAATGGTTAATTTTATGTTAAATGAATCTCACCTCAAATTTTTTTAAAAAGTTACCTTCGAGAAACTAACCTCTCCTGCACTTCTGGGCGGTTCTCAGAGCCCAGACGCTACGCGCCATGGCATGGCATCTGGGTACCGTCGGGAGACAGAGAGGAGGAGGTGGCGTCCACGAGGCGCAGGGTAAAACATCGTGTTTGGGTATCACGTTTCTCATCATTATTCTTTCCAAAAATGGAACTTGCTTTGTGGGGCATCTGGCAAGGCTTCTCCGCAGCCTCTAGGAGGACTATGGAAGAAGAGAACTGTTCCTGCAGTAGAGAGAGGTGCTAGGGGGTGCCCCAGGGCATTACTTCTCATTTAGCTCCAGGTAACCTTTGTTTCGCAGGATTGCCGCTCAGAGGCTGTGCACAGCACCCGGAATCAAACGGCAGGAAGGAGAACCTGAGGGTGGAATGGGGTGGGGGTAGAGGCAGATTCCTGCAGCTATGAAGAGACTCGCCATGGTGAATCAGGGCAGGAACATGAACTTTGGTGTCAGCAGCCCTTGGTTCAAGTCCTCAGCCCGCCACTTCCTGCCTAGGGAGCCTTGGGCACATCACTTAGCCTTGGGGAGTCTCAGTTTTCTTATCTGTGAAATGGAGGCGATAGCCACCTACACAGAGCTGTTGTGGGGAACGAAAGTAGATGCATCTTCAAACCCAGCCTCAAAAATTTCCTATAAAGTTTCAAGGAAAATTAGTAGCTCACAGTCAAAAATTGCAAAACATTAGCATAAAAGCCAGCAGATATAAGAGATAGCAGAATCAAACCTCCAAGGACTTCAAAATTGAAATTATCAAACACAAGAAATAATGTAAATATGTTTAATATGATTAAAGAAATAAAAGTGAAGCTCAAAACATGATCAAGGGGGAAAATTCATAAATAATGACGAGGAAACTTTGAAAAAAAGATAGAATTTCTAGAGACAAGAATATAATGACTAAAATTAAACACTCACTGGACATTAAGCAGTTATATTAACTTCAGACAAAGCAGATTTTGGAACAAGGAAGATCTGCAGAATAAAAAGGGACATAACATGTAATAAACAGGATCGACTCACCACTAACGCAACAAGCCCATGTGTATCACCTACGAGTAGAGCTGCAAAGTGCATGCAACAAAAGCAGGAACTGAAAAGAGAAATGATTGGAGACTTCAACACTCCCCTCTCGATAACAGAACTAACAGAAAATCATCAAGGATAGGGAAGAACAGAACAATGCCATTAACATCTGGATCTGTTAGACATTTAGAACATTCTATCCAAAAAAGCAAAAAAAACATTATTTTCAAGTGCACATAGAATATTCACCACAACTGGGTCTGGGTCATTAAAAAAAAAACCTTAACAAAGTTAAAAGAATTTAAATCATACAAAGTATGTCCTATAATGTCCTATAACGCAATTAAACTGTGAATTAATAACAGAAAGATAAGAGAAAAAAATCCAAGCACTTAAACAGTACACTCTGAAATAATCGATGACGCAAAGAGGAAGTCTCAAGGGAAACTAGAAAACATTTTGAACTAAACAAAAATGAAAATATATCAAACTTTGTTAGCTGCAGCTATAGTGCTGAGAGAGAAATTTATAGTATTAAATGCTTTTATATGAGAAAAGAAGAAAGGTCTTAAATCAGTAATGCAACCTTTTTTTTTAAGAAACTAGAAAAGGAAGAGCAAAATAAACCAAAATTAAGCAAAAAGAAGGATATAATGAAGACAAGAACAGAAATCCATGAAACTGAAAACAGAAAAACAAAAGAGAGAAATCGATAAAACCAAAAGTTGGTTCTTTAAAAAGATCAATAAAATTGATGACACTTTAGCAAGACTCGCAAAGGATAAAGAAGGCCTCACAGACAGCAAGAGTGATTTAAAGGAATACTATGAACAATCCTATGCACATAATTTCTACATCTTAGATGAAATGGATGAATTCCTTAAATACAAACTACCAAAATTTACTCAAGGTTAAATAAATAACCTAAATAGCCTTGTAACTACTAAATACATTTAATTCATAGATTTATATTTTTTCCAAAAAATGTATCTCCAGTCCCAGATGGTTTCACTAGCTAATTCTACCAAACATTGAAAGAAGAAATAATGTCAATTGTACATAATCTGTCCCAGAAAATAAAAGATGAAAGACTAATTTCTGACATATTTTATGAAGGTAGCATTGACCCATTACCAAAACTAGAAAAAGATTGTAAAATAAGGAAAACTATAGACCAATATCCTACATAAACAAAAACACAAAACTCCTCAACAAAATATCAGCAAATAAAGTCCAGCAAAATATGAAAAGAATAATATACCACCACCCAGTGGAGTTTATCCTGGGAATACAAGGCTGGTTTAATACTCCAAAATCAACCAATGGAATCCAACATACAAACGACCTAAAACAGTTCAACTGATACAGAGGAAGCATTTGACAGAATTGAACATCCATTCATGATAAAGTTCTTGGCAAAATACCAACAGCTGGGAACTTCCTCAATCTGATAAAGGATATCTACAAAAATCCTATAGCTAACATCATACTTAATAATGAAAGGCTTTTCCCCAAAGGCTGGGAGCAAGGCAAGGATATTTACGCTCACCACTCCTATTCAACATCATGGTAGAAATCTTAGCCAACAAGATAAGGAAAGAAAAAAGAAACAAGAGTCATGCTTACTGGAAAGAAAGAAAGAAAACTGTCCCTGTCCTCAGACAACATAACTATCTACAGCATCCACACTAAAAATCTCAAGAATTCTATATTTCAAAAAGACTCCTAGAACAAATAAGTAGGTTTGAAAAGTCACAGGATACAAGATCACCACACAAAAATTAATTACAATGCTACACGCCAGCAATGCACAACCGGAAACCAAAACTTTAAGAACCATATGATTTACAGTAACTCCAAAAAAGCACAATATTTAAGTGTAAACGTAACAAAACATGGATAGGATCTATCTGTTTAAAACTGCCAAATGCTGATAAAAGAAATCAAAGACGACAAACCAAGAGAGAAAGTCTGTGTTCACGAATCAGAGCTCAACACAGTGACAATGTCAACTCTCTTCAAGTCGGTCTATAGATTTCATGCAATTCCATACAAAATCCTAGCATGATGTTTTGTAGATATAAACTAGTTCTAAAATTTATTTGGAGATGCAAAAGAACTGAAATAGCTAAAAATAACTTTGAAAAAAAGAATAAACTTAAATGAATCTTACTACCCCATTTTAAGATATACTATGAAAGCTACACTCACAAAGACAGTGTGGTAATGGCCAAGTATTAGTGACATAGATCAACAAAACAGAATAGAAACCCCAGAAATAAACCCATATAAAATATGACCAAATGATTTTAACAATAGTGCAAAAGCAATCCAATGGATAAAGGATGATCTTTTAAACAAATGGTGTTGGAGCATCCACGGGCAAAAATAAATAAATAAACATCAACCAAAACCTTACGCCTTTGATAAAAATTAACTCAGGGTGGATCATAGAACTAAATATAATACACAAAACTATAAAACTTCTACAAGAAAATATATGAGAACATCTTTGTCACCTGGGGTTAGGCAAAGAGTTCTTAAACATGACACAAAAAGCATAATCCATAAAAGAAAGAAAGAAATATATCAGACTTCATGACAAGTAAAACAATTTCTTCTGAGAATGATACTATTAAAAGAATAAAAAGATGAGCTACAGACTGGGAAAAATATTTTCAAATCATTTATCTGACAAGGGACTTTTATCCAAAATATATAAAGAATGCTCAAAACTCATTGGTAAGAAAACAAACAACCCAATTAAAAATGCATGAAAGACTTCACCAAAGAGGATGTGTGGATAGCAAGTAAGCTCACGCAAAGTGGTTCAACATCCTTCGACAATGAGGAAATGCAAATTAAAACCGGGAGGAGAGACCACCGCATGTCTACGACAGATAAATAACGGTGCATTTGCATGGCGCGCTGCTAGTCAGCAATACAAAGGAAGAACTTGCAACATTTTAAACAACTCTCAAAGATAATGATGCTGAGTAAAAGGAATGAGTATAAAAAGGTTACATACTATATGGTTGCATTTATAGGACATTCTATCAATGAGAAGATTACAATGAAGAGGAACAGACCAAGAGTGCGGGAAGAGGGTGTCTGTAAGGGAAGAGGGCAAGGTGCTTTGGTGGGGGATGGGCCTGTGCTGCCTCCAGCTGTGCCCACAGCTGCATGAATCTACATAAACATGTGTGAAAACTCACAAAACTATATCCCTCCCAATGAAAGTCAATTTTACTGCATGATAATTTTAAAGATGAAAAGATTAAAATGATGGGTATATCAAGCAGTATATTAGACACAGATGAAAAACGACTTGGTGGATACATTATCCAGAATGCAGCCCAGGTGTGGATATGAGAATCCATATCTGGATATGAAATATGGACATGAAAATATGAAAGAGTCTGAAAGACAAGGAAGACAGAGACAGTCCAACATGAATTTTTTTTAATTAACAGATAAAACTATATGTATTTATTACATACATGGTTAACATGTATCTTCACTGAAGATTCCAAGGAAGATCATAAAAGGAACAAAGAAAATAAATAAGCAAAGAGATCCTTGCACTATTTTGGAGGAATAAAAATGTTGATTAATTTTAAACTTTAAGTATCTTATTGTCGCATCTTATATAAACAATAAAATGAAATATAGTGTATAACTCCACATAGGTACAAGGATAGAAAAATGGAATAAGAAAAAAAAAACCCATAAATCCAAAAGAATATAAAAAAGGAAGAAAAAAAGAAACAAAAATTAGGATAAATTGAAAGCGTGTAGTAAGATGGTAGAAATAAACCCCAAAATATCAAGAGTAACAAGGCATGTAAATGGACTAAACTTTCCATTTAAAATCAAACTAGATGAATATTAAACAGTATTCTCTCTCTCTCTCTCTCTCTCCCCCCCCACACACACACACTCTGTAGGTTATTAAGTATAAAATGTCCGATTTCCTTAAGTACTAAGTTTGACAGTTGATATCTCTGACATTTCACTTTGACACTTCTTGTTTTATGTTTATTGTGAGGGCACATCCTCAGTCTTTCAAATGTATATTTTGGCTTGTGATTATCTTTCAAATTATTTTAGAGCAATTTTTGTGAAACCATGAATAAGTAAAAAATTTGTGTTATTTTCGAATATGAGTTCCCTTGTGGAACCAATGCAGCGCAGACAGCTTGAAGTATCAATGAAGTGTTTGGGAAGGATGTGGCTAATGAACACACAGTATATGTTGATGGTTTAAGAAGTTCCATTCTGGTGATTTTAATCTTGAAAATGAGTCACGTGGGCGACCTGAGTGAGACCAAGGTGGATAATGATGAGCTGAAAGGTGTAGTGGAAGCGAATCCATCTCCACCTACATGCGAATTAGCAGCAAGGTTTGACGTTACTATTCCAACAAAATTGGACCATTTGAAACAAATCGGCAACATAAAGAAGCTGGATAGATGGGTTCTGCATGAATTAAATGAGCATCAGAAGAGAAACCTTCTCGAAACTTGCCTTTCTTTGCTGTCACAACATAAAAGTGAACCATTCTGTACCGATTGTTACATGTGATGAAAAATGGATTCTTTTTGACAAGCTCAAGCATTCAGCACAATGGCTGGATAAAGAGGAAGTGCCGAAACACAGTCCAAAACCGAATATTCATCAAAAAAAGCTAATGGTGTCTGTTTGGTAGTGCAGTGCTGGTATTATCCACTACTGCTTTATGAAACCTGGTCAATCCATTACAGCGGGTGTCTACTGCAACCAACTGGATGAAATGATGAGGATGCTTGTGACGAAGCAGCCAGGACTGGTCACTAGAGACAGGCTAATCCTCTTGCAAGACAACGCTCAACCACATGTTACACAAACAACACTACTCAAACTACAGAGGCTGGACTTGGAAACTCTCTGTCATCCACTGTATTCACCAGACCTTGCACCAACTGACTAGCACTTCTTCCAGGCTTTGGACCACTTCTTGCAAGGAAAAATATTCAATTCTCAAAAAGCCGCGGAAAACGCCTTTCATGATTTCATTGCCACTCGCTCTCCAGGCTTCTTCACTGCTGGCATAAACAAGCTTCCGTTAAGATAGCAAAACTGTGTCGATAATTTAGGCACATGCTTTGATTAATTGTACTGCTTCTTGTTTGAGATATAATAAACTACACTTTTGATTCAAAATCAGACATTTCATATTTAATGACTGTATATGTACAATATATGTTATGCAGTGTATATATACACATATTCAAACACATTCTGTTTAATAGAGATATTCCTACAATGCAAAGATGTAAAACAAAGAATGGAAAAACATATACCAGGCTATACAGGCCCCCAAAAAGATGGTGTGGTGACATGAATATCAAACATAATAGACTTTAAAGCAAAAGGTGGTACCGACATAAAAGGGTTACTACGTAGGGGAGATCAAGGTTTAATACACAGGAATAGATGATAATCCTAACAGCCCAAGTACTCAATAACAGAGCTTCAAAATACAAAACAAAAATTAGCATGATTTTAAGGAGAAGTTGATAAATATACCAAACAGTGAGAGATGTTATAATTGTCTCCCAGTAGCTAAGAAATCGAGGAGACAAAGATCAATTAGAATATAGAAAAATTAAAGAGCAAATGAAAAGCTGGATCTAATGGATATTTATAGAGCATGGCACTTAACAATAGAAAAATATGCATTCTTTCTAAACACCCATGGGACATTTACAAAACTCAGTGATGCACTAGACCTCACCTCCCCTAATTTCAGGCCAACAGACCACATTGTCTCAGTGCCCTTAAATTAGAAACCCATGGCAAAGAGATAACCAGAAAAAACCCACGTGTCTGCAGGTTAGAAAACATACATCTACAGGACTCACAGGGCAAGGAAAAAACCATAGTGGAATTTTTAAAAAGCTACAACTGAGTGATTTTTTAAAAATTTTCCTTATCAGAGGCAATACACACAATATTTAAAAGGAAATTTAGTATCATCAATAAGGAGTAATAAATCACACCCAAGTCAAGTTTATCCCAGGAGTACAAGACTGGCTTAGAAAATCTATTACTGTCATTTGCCACAATGACATATTAAAGGAGAAAACCAAACAATTGCTGTGATACATGCAAAAAAAGCATTCCATAAAATTCTATATCCAATCAGTGTTTAAAAATCTTTGCAAAATAGGAATAGAAGGGAACTTCCTTAATCCGATAAAAAGCAGCTACCACAAATCCCTACAATAACCACCATGCTGGAGAAATGCTGAAAGAATTTTTGTTAGATCAGACACAGACACTTCTCTATAACATCAAACTGGAGGGTCTAATCGATGCACTAGGACATGAAAAGGAAATATAGAGGAAGAAAGGCACGGAAAAAAACTTTCTTAGTTGCAGATGAAAATATCATCTGCATAGAAACTTTGAAAGAACCTATGGAAAATCATCAATAAGAGAGTCAAAAAAGGTGATTGGATACAAAACCAATATACGAAGTTCAATTGTGTTTCTATAAAACAGCAACAATTAGAAAAGACAAGTTTTAAAAAGATGCCATTTATAATGGCAACATCAACAAACAGCCAAATATGATATATACATATACATACATAACCTAGGAATAAATTCAACAGAAAAGTATACAAATGTAGCAGGTTTGGGATAAAAGATTTGATATCATAAAGGTATTGGTTCTCCCCAAAATTGTGTACAGATTCAGCACAGTTCCAGTACCAAAAAATAAAAAAAATAGATGCTCTAAGTCGTCTTTAATGTATTTCAATGAAGTTCAATCATTTTCACGGTAAGGGTGTTATTAGACACTTGCCCTGTGGTCTTGGACAAGGTCTGAGTTTTCCTGGCTAAAAAAAATAAAAGCATGGGAACAAAGGGCCCCTAAAGTCCCCTCCTGTGCTGGAACCCTAAGATCTCTGAGACCCTC
The DNA here is from genome assembly GCA_008086735.1 of Cheirogaleus medius. Taxonomy (NCBI): domain Eukaryota; kingdom Metazoa; phylum Chordata; class Mammalia; order Primates; family Cheirogaleidae; genus Cheirogaleus; species Cheirogaleus medius. The sequence goes on along the minus strand of VBSM01000988.1, from coordinate 362,221 downwards.
TGAAAGGGGACGCAGGTGAGGTGCATTTGACACGTCTGTGCGGCTCCTCTGGAGGGAAATGAAATGATAAGCCAGGTTGGGGTGGGTGTGAGACTCCACCCAACCACCTGAGCATCTAACAGGAGGTAAAACGTAAAGCGGATCATGACATGTCCCGAACGTTAGGTAATCATCGTAAATAGCTTTTAAAGGATTACATAAACATGGAAAATATTCACGACATGCTAAGTGGGAAAAAATTGCACATATACTATAATTACAATTCTAAATGCAAACACGAGCTCCAGGATGCACGGCTGCCCAAACTCTTAAGTTTCACCCCAAGACTGTTTTATTTGGCATGCACTTTATTTTTTATTTTAATTGTTGGCTACCAGTTAAAAGTTCACAGCTTTCACATAAATATCCAGATTTCTAGCATCTCTTGAAAACTGTGAAGAGTTCCTGAGATGCCTTTCCACCTTTGTCACTTGGCAAACCCTTGAAGCCTCAGCACAGGTATGATTTCTGCTCCAGGATAGGGACTGCATGTTATTTGTCCTACAAGCCCAGCCTGTGACTCCAGAGCTGAAAGGGAAACAAGAGGAAGTCACAGGTGAAAATGAAATTAATTGTGTCAGATGACGGTACGGGGAGAGCTCGTGCTTTCTTTCTTCATCAAAGCATCCCTTGAATGGTGCGATTACCTGCACGTGGAAACACAGGAAGGAGCTGGCATCTCAGGGAAGGCTGGACCACCTGCCCTGCCTGGAAGGGCCTCCAGGAGCGGCCACGCCCTCCCCGGCTGGAGGCGGTCCAGGGCGTTGGCAGCAGCCATTTACCTTTTTGGACCTCAGGAGTCAGACTGTTTGATTGGTTGAGAAACATAGCAATGACCAATGATGGGGAAGAACATGAGTAAATGCTCCTGTTGTCTCCTCTAAGTCCTCTGGCAGGCAGTCATTATTTGCTTCCGGGAGTGCTGGGCATTTTCAGGTCTAGGATTCGTGGTATCTGAGAGCTTCTCAGCCAGGTGCCTGCGTCTGGGAGCCCAGGGGCACTCCGCCTTCCTGCCTGGCCCCTGGGAATGTCACCAGATCCTGGACTGGCTGTCTGAGACAGGGCACACTTTCCCAGCCCTCAGGCCTCAGGCCAAGTCGATGCTCCTTGGAGCACTGTCACTCCCTGACAAGTCTGTTCCTGTGCCATAGCTTCTTGCTTATTGTTGTCTAACCCAAGAAGGCAAGAGCCCAGGGCCAGGGCCGAGTCTGTCTTGTTCAGAGCTGTGTTCCCAGAATTCACGTCCACAAACGTCCGCTGAATGACTGAATAAATTAGGTATGGGAACCGGAAGCGCCAGGAGGGAGCGAAGGCCAAGGTTCTGGTACGAAGTTCAAGACCGAGTCTGGGGATGCTGACCCTAGAAAGCCCCCAGATCATCCCCTCATGTCCGAGGATGGGGCTACTCGAAAGTCAGTCAATGCCAGGCACCCTGGACTGTGGCTTC
>VBSM01000988.1:328818-360635 GCA_008086735.1 Cheirogaleus medius | reverse complement strand
GAAGCCACAGTCCAGGGTGCCTGGCATTGACTGACTTTCGAGTAGCCCCATCCTGGGACATGAGGGGATGATCTGGGGGCTTTCTAGGGTCAGCACCCCCAGACTCGGTCTTGAACTTCCCAGGCCCAACTTTGAGGCCTCCGGGTCTTGCCTGGCCAGTGGTGGTGAAGTTCTGTCTTGGTGGAAGCAGGTGCAGAGCCCAGGGTGACTCGCCCCCGTGGCAGGGAGATGTGGCAGTGGGACCAGCCTAGACCCGAGCTTGACCGTAGATGTGGAGCGAGGGGGGTGTGCTGGGCCGGAGCAGAGCAGCATGTCCCTTAGCTCACGCAGACAGCAAGAGCCGAGGTTGGCCCTGCGCGGTCTCACTGTCTCACCTGCGCTGTCAGCAGTCGGTGAGCAGAAAGGCTCCGGGCATGACCCAGTTCCAGACGGGGAGCCCGAGCGCCGGGACAGTAAGTGGAGGAGCAGAACCCGGAGCCTGGGGCCTGTCGCCCTGCCCGGTGCTTCCCCAGCACCCGATCCTCTGAGCCCCCAGCGAGTCTCTCTGCCGTGCAGGGTCCCGCCTCCGCGGTGGCGGCTGCTGACTGACCGGACTGGCGGTCACCGAAGGGTGGGCGGCTGTGGCAATTTCTGGAAATAAGACAACAATAAAGTCTGCCACGTTGATTCTTGCTTTCACAAGAGATTTCTCTTTGCAATGTGATGCTGTTGGGTAGCACTTTACCCACCGTAGAACTTTTTCCGGAATTGGAGTCGGTCCTCTCAAACCCTGCCACTGCTTTATCACCTCCGTGTACGTGACATTCTACATCCGTTGCTGTCATTTCAACAGTGTTCACAGTGTCTTCACCAGGAGTTCAGTCTGTCTCAAGAAACCACTCTCTTTGCTGTTCCATAAGAAGCAACTCTTCCTCCACTCACCTTTGATCACGAGACTGCAGCCATTCAGCCACGTCCTGAGGCTCCACGTCTAACCCCAGCCCTCTTGCTGTTTCCTCCACACCTGCACTGACCTCCGCCAGGGAAGTCTGGAACCCGTGAGGGTTGGAACCAACTTTCCAAACTCCTGTGAATGTTGATATTTTGACCTCATCCTGTGAATCACGAATGTTCTTAATCACATCTAGGATGCTGAATCCTTTCCAGAAGGTTTTCGGTTTACTCTGCCCAGATCCGCCAGAGGAATCACTGTCCATGGCAGCTATAGCCTTGCGAAATGTATTTCTTAAATAATAAGACTTGAAAGTTGAAATTACCTCTTGACCCATGGGCTACAGAAGGGATATGTGTTAGCAGGCATGGAAACAACACTCATCTCCCTTGTACATCTCCATCAGAGCTCCCGGGTGACAGGTACATTGGCAATGAGCAGAAATATTTTGAATGGAATTTTTTTTTTCTGAGCAGTAGGTCTCAATGATGGCCTTAAAATATTCAGCAAACCATGCTATTAATAGATGTGCTGTTATCCAGGCTTTGTTTTTCCATTTCTAGAGCACAGGCAGAGTAGATTTAGCATAATTCTTAAGGGCCCTAGGATTTTTCAGAATGGCCAATGAGCACTGGCTTCAACTTAAAGTCACAAGCAGCATTAGCCCCTAACAAGAGAGTCAGCCTATTCTTTGAAGCTTTGAAGCCAGACATTGACTTCTCCTCTCTAGCTATGAAAGTCCTAGATGGCATCTTCTTCCGATAGTAGGCTATTCCTACCACATCGAAAATCCGCTGTTCCGTGTAGCCACCTTCATCAGTGATCTCAGCTAGATCTTCTGGATAATTTGCGGCAGCTTCTCCATCAGCACTTGGCTGTTGCACCTCATACCTTTATGTTCTGGAAGCAGCTTCTTTCCTTAAATCTCATGAACCAACCTCTGCCAGCTTCAGACTTTCTTCTGCAGCTTGCTCACCTCTCTCAGCCTTCATAGAACTGAAAAGAGTTAGGACCTTGCTCTGGGTGAGGCTTTGACTTAGGGGAATGTCGTGGCTGGTTTGATCTTCTGTCCAGACCACTCACACTTTCTCCATGTCAGCGATAAGGCTGTTTTGCTTTCTTATCATTCGAGTGTTCGCTGGAGTAGCACTTTCAACTTCCTTCGAGAACTTTTCCTTTGCATTCACAACTTGGCTACCTGTTTGGTGCAAGAGGCCCAGTCTTTGGCTTACCTTGGCTTTGGACATGCCTTCCTCACTAAGCTTAATCATTTCTAGATCTGATTTAAAGTGAGTGACATGTGACTCTTCCTCTTGCTTGCACACTTAGAGGCCGTTGTAGGGCTATCATCTGGCCGAATTTCAACACTGTTGTGTCAGGGAATAGGGAGGCCCGAGGAGAGGGAGAGAGACGGGGAAACAGCCGGCCTGTGGAGCAGTCAGAGCACACAGCATTTTTCATTAACTTCACAGTCGTATGTGGGCACGGTGCGTGCTGCCCCAAAACAATTGCGCTAGTAACATCAGAGATCTCTGATCACGGATCACCATAACAGATACAACGATAATGAAAAAGTTTTCAATATTGCAGGAATTCCCAAAGTGTGCCATAGAGACAAGAAGCAAGCGCGTGCTGTTGGGATAATAACACTGATAAACTTGCCTGGTGCAGGGTGGCCACAGACCTGCAATTTGTAAAACAAGCAAATAAAAAAACTCCACAGTGTCTATAAAGCACAATTAGGCAAAGCACAATGAGACAAGACATGCCTGTATTATACGTCATTCCTTTTCATGGCTGAACGATATTCCATCACGGGGATAGACCACATTTTGTTTATCCATTCATCCGCTGATGGACATTTGAGTTGTTTCCACCTTTTGCCTATAGTGCTACTATGAATGAACATCGTTGTGCAAGTCTTTGTTGAGCACCTATTACAGACTCCATAGGGTATATACTTAGGAGTGGAATCGCTGGGTCATATGGTCATTCTATGTTCAGCTCTGTGTTGTTTTGATTTTTTATCTCTCCTTTGGCTGTGGTTTTCCAAAGCCTCAACATTATTTCCCTCCAATTAGGTAGCCTGGCATGCGTTCACTGGAGCCTGGTTGTGTCACTTGGACCTCTTTGGAGGCCCCACCGATAGCCTGAGGATGCTGAGCCACCATTCCTAAAAGGGAAGCCTCAGGTCCCTCCCAGGAGTGTGGCAGAGCTGTGGCTGTGGGGCAGGCCTGGCAGGGCTGTCCCCTCTGGGATCCCTTTGCCTTCACTGGAGGAGGCGGGTCAGGCCCCTTCTCGTACGGTCTGCCACCTGCACGCATCATGAGCCGGGACAGGGGCCTGTCGTCCCCTCTGAGGGGCTGGAGTCACCGGGAACCTGCTCGGTCAAAGCGAGACTGCCGTGCGTGCTTCGGAGCACCGTCTACCCGCCGACTTTGTCATCCCAGGCATGAAGAGGACTCTGGACATCAAAAGGCTGGAGTCCACGGGCATGACCATATTTTTCCCCTGAAGAATGGGACCTCCGCTGACAAATGAGCTCAGTCACAGTGGGAGAGAAATTGGGGGCCGGCCGTGAGCCCTGGAAGGCCCCTGTGTCACCACGGTGTTTAATAGCTCCCGGAGCGGCAGAAAAGAGAAGCGAGTGAAATGTCACACTAATGGCCTCCTCCTGACACACCACCAATGGCCGGAGGATTTAAGATGGAAAGGACACTCCGGCGCAGGGCCGGGCGGGTGTGTAGAGCCGGGGCCTGGCTGGGAGTCTGGGCAAAGGGGCCACCCCCGCCCCATTGCACCATGCGCGGGCCGAGAAGAGGGGAGCAACGGTCTGCGCTCGGAAACAGTTGAAAAGAATAACTAAGTTAGCGAATGCAGAAGATGCCTCCACGCTCACCTCCGTGTGTAGCGGGTATTTACTGAGCCTTTGTGTACGTTGTGTCGTCAAATTCCTCAACGGCCAGGCGGCATGTGTGTTACTGCCTCTGTTTTGCAGACGAGGAAACTGAAGATCGAAGATGTCAAGCCCCTCGGCCGAGGCTACGTGGAGCCCAAACGCTCACCCGGCAGACCACGTGCCAGCCGGGGTCCAAAGTGGCCATCGGGACTCTTCTGCTATTGATGCTTCGGTGACTTCAGGGACTTCAACCTCTGCACAAGCCCTGTCCAGCCTTTTGAAGGGCTGTTTGGTCACACAAGCCGCTGTAAAAAGATGAGTATTTTCTACAGAAGACATAAAAAGAAGAGATTTCTTAGCATTTCTTAAAGCATGCACTTAAAGGTCAGAGGGTGCCTAGGAAATGGAGCTTCTGCAGCCGGATTCCTGAGGCCCCATTTCCAGCAGGAAAATGTGAACCTCGGACTCCTGGGCCACAGCAGAGGTTCCAACTCATTGTGTCTGGGCAGGGGCCAGGCATCCGCGCTTTTCGCGAGTTTTTTACGTGACGTTGACCCAGGAAGTCTGAGAAACACTGCTCTAAGAAATAAAGTCTAGAGCAGTTTTTTTTTTGAGTCTGATGGCCTTTAAACAAACCACACTCCCAGGGCGTCTGCCCTAATCGACGGTGGGTACAGCTTCTCACTTGTGCAGAGTTTTGGCTGTGTCCGAGCCCAAGAAGCAACAAATAATGAGGACCTTTTATTTGCTGTGATTAATTTCCAAAACCTCATAATGCTTTTGCAAACCAGATATTTGGTACCAAGGATTTTACCTGCCTCTTACTAAAGAAAATAAAAATACAGGAATGTTGGTGGTCTTGTCCAAAGACTCAACGTCCAGAAATCCTTCATGCAGGAATGAAAAACACTGGAGATGGGGCTAAAAACTTCATTGTGGTATGTTTTCCATATCATATAATTTGCCAATTTCTAGTTTACAATTCAGTGATGTTCTAGCTTTAATTTACCAGCATGCATCAGCGGTGGCACGTCACTGTCACCCCAGAAGGTGGCTCATGCCCACTGCACCCCGCTCTGCCACCCGCCCCGCCTGGGCAACCACCGATCTACTTTCTTCTCCATGGATTGACTTTTCTGGACATTTCGTGTGAGTGGAGTCACACGATATACGGCCTCTGCGACTGGCCGCTCTCACTTAGTCCGGGCTGCCAGGGTCCCCCGTGTGCCGCCGGTGTCCTCAGTCTGTCCCATCCTGTTGCCGAGTGGCATTCCCTCGTGTGGACGGACCGCACACTGTCCACCCTCTCACCAGCCGATGGACACGTAGGTTACTTCCAACTTTTGAAAGCGCCTTTTTCTAATACCACAATCTGGCTGCTTCTCGGAGCAGGTCGCAGGCCCCGTCCTGTCCGGATGGAGGTTGGGGTGGCGGTTTGCGGGCTGCGATGGCTCCCATCCTCCGGGCTCTCCTGTCGGCACTAGGCACGGTCCTCGCCAGACCTTGCAAAAGGCGCTGTGTCCCGGCTGAGGCCAGGCTCTCTGGACTCAGAGCCACAGGCAGGGGCGGTGGCGCCTGCGGGCTATTGAGTGAGGCTCTCGGGGACAGCTGCCAGCGCGGAGGGCAGCGGCGCGAGGCAAGGAAGGACCCGAGCGAGGCTGTGGGCTCGGCCAGTCTGGCCCGGCCGGGTGCTCAGAGCAGCCGCGCACACACCCCACTGCGCGGGCAGCCCTCCCTGGGCTGGGGCTGGCCTGTCGGGCCCCGTCCATCAGTCACTGGCGTGGGCTGCCCCTTGGGGGTCACATAACTTCCTGGGCAAGGCAGCTCCCAACAGCATCAGCCAAAGGGCCACCGTGAGCCACTGGCGGCCAAGACTCTCAGCAAGTGGGAGGGAAGGCGATGGGGACATGGGGCGGGGGGGGGGGGGAAGCCCATGGTGCCTGGCTCATGCCACACTGAAACCTGGTCACGTGGGCAGGGAGAGCATTGAGGACCATCCCAGGATGGCAAGAAAAGAGATACTGGGGACACCCACCGGAATGTGGTGCCAATACAAGGCAGCCCTGAACCGGGCCTGAACCAAGCGTGTGGTGGATCCAGGGGGACTTCCTGGAGGAGGTGATAGCTTAGGGGTGTCTTGGAAGACAGGACCCAGTCCAGTGATGAGGGAGCCATGGGATCCGAGAGGGAAACTGGCCCAGTGAAGGCAAGGCAGCAGGGGGGGTCTCGCTCACTTAGCCCCCCACAACCCGCTGGAGCTGGAGCTCAGGGCTGGGCAAGGGAGGGAGGGCAAGGCTAGAAAGCCAGGTCAGGAAGGGCCTTTTGCATTTGCATTTCAGCTCAAGGCCAGTGGAAAACCAGGGAGGGACTACACTGATAGCAATCTGCTCTGCAGCCTCATTGTTCAAATGGAATTTGACAGTCGTCACCAGTGTGGCTGTCACTGGGAGACCCCGGGGATCCAGGGAGGACCCTAACTGTCAGAATTCAGCGTTGACTGTAGTTCCAGTCCTCAGGTGGGGCCCAGCCCTGAGATGCTGACGGACCCTCTCGTCTTGTCCATAGGTGGCCTAAATTCCGGAGAATGCAGAACAGGGTCCTAGACGTTAAGACGGTTCCCTACAGCATCCACGGCAGACAGTCGTGTGGGGCAAACGCGTTACGTTTTATCGTTTTGGGCAGTGCAGCTGTTCCGTGCAGAGGCTCTGGCATCCCGCGGCGATCTGTAGGGTGTCTGCTACACTCTGAGCCGGCTCTTTGTCACCGGAGCCACACAGCAAAGTTCTGGGTCCTGACCGTGCTGGTATTCGCACTTGGGGGGAAGGGAAAGAATGAGTCGTATGTTTCCCGACGGCTCTGGAGTGCGGCACCCCCTGCCCGGAGCAGGGCTCACTTGGTAGCTGGGCTCACTGGGACAGAGCCCACCGCCAGCCCTGGGAGGGGGACCGATGAGAAGGTTTCTGGGGAGAAGGCAGGTGCAGGAACAAGGCCATGGACCTGCTACTCCGGGGAAGAGGTGACGCATTGTGGAAATTGAAAGACAAGGTCTAGGAAAACCCACGGTAAAGTTTTAGCTGCTTTCAACTGAAATTCCAACTTCTGTGCCTCCATTTGTTAACGTGAGTCTGGGGGCTTCCAGCCGGCCAGCGTGGCCCCCCAGCTGAGCCCAGCCCAGCCCCCAGAGACAGGGAGGTGGCAGGGCCCTGGGCTGACGGGCCACACTGGGGGCCCGGCTCTGCTCCCAGGGGCTTGCTCTTGGCCGGTCTGGTTGTCAAGCCCTGTAAGCCTGGCGTCCTCTCTGTCACGAGCCTGGCGTCCTCTCTGTCACCACAGACCTCACGAGCTGGGATGGGCACCTGAGGCAGCACGTGCACCTGTGTGCACCTGTGCTCGGAAGCTGAGAGGCACGTGCCAGAGGCAGGCCTCGACCCGCCCGCCCGTCAGCTCCTGCCATCGGCCCAGGGTCGGGCCGTCCCCAGCTCGTTGTCCCACTCTCCAGTCACCTGCATCTCCTCCTGTCTGCACCCACCTTGGCCCCCAGGCCACCAAGGCCCAGGGAGGTCACGGAGCTTCCCCAGCAGGGCTGCCCTCTCCCCATAGACCCCTCTGCTCTCAAGGCCGGGCCACTGCCATGTGGGACGCTTGTCCTGTGTTCGTCACTCTGTGGCTTTGGGGCGCCAGTCAGGTCAAGGCCACTCGAAGGGGGGGGTGTCTTGAATGTGTTTGTAGCCCCAGGGGCGGTGGAGATGCCTGGGGACATTGGAGGTGCCGGCAGGACCCACTGCCCAGTGGGGGCTGGGTTCCTCGGGCTCTTTCCTGAAGCCCTAGCAGTTCACGCTGCCTCAGTCTCTCCATCTCGCCCTCGATGTCCTCCGCCCTTGTCTCTCCCTCCTTCTCTGTCTCTGTCTTTGTCTCTCAGAATCTCTCTCAGTCTTTGTCTCTGTCTCTCAATCTCTCTCTGTCTCTCTCTCAATCTTTCTGTCTCTGTCCCTGCCTCTCTCTCTGTCTCTGTCTCTCTGTGTCTCAGTCTCTATCTCTGTCTCCCTCTCTGTCTCTCTCTCTGTCTCTCTGTCTACCCTGACTGAGCCTTGAGACCTTCCTCTGGGGACAGTCCCCTCACTGCCTGAAGGGCTCCGAGGTATGTGGGATGGACTTTGGCACAACCCGGAGGTTCCCAGGTCCCAGGAGAAGCGGAGGCAGAGATGGAGGTAGTTGGTGAGTACACACCCGAGGCATAAAGTGGCAGGAGACGCTGACTCCCGTGGGCTTCAGGGTGTCCCGGGCCTGGTTCTCGTGTGTTCTGGAGGAGAATGCGTGAGCGTGGGAGCCGCCACCAGCTGGGGGCACGGCGAGGGCAGTGGGCTCGCGGCCTGCCCAGGCCAGGCCCCTGGACGTGAGACACTGGCCAGTCGCCCCTCGTCCCAGGCCTCCGATTCCTGTCCTCCCTGGGGGGCGCTGGGCTGGCTGCAGGGGCGCAGGCCCATGCGGCGCCCACCTCTGTTTCCTCTCCTTCCCTTTGCAGGCTGGAGCCGGGAGGCGCCCGCAAGCTGTGCAGAGGGAGGAGCCGGCCCTACGTGCGACAGCAGCAACATGCAGGCTGACCGGGGTCTCTGGTGCTCGTGTCAGCCACGGGGGGCTGGGGGCACCCAACGCCATGGCCCAAATCCAGTCGCCGCTTGCGAAACAGACTCTAGTCCTTCCTGTTGGCGGGACCGCTGCAGGATCTTAGAAGGAGCCACTGATGAGCCAGGCCAAGCAGCGCAGCAAGGAGACGCAGGGTCACACGCGCTAGAACTCAGGCGGGCGACTCCCGCGCCAAACCCGTGCAGGCGCCGCTCTCGGAAGCGTTGAGCCATGCTCGAAAATAATTCTCATGACTTTATGATCACACGTTGCTTGTGATCAAAGTGGCTTCCCCAGGCGGCCCGAGCGCCCGCCGCTGCACGGGGTGACTGCCACCGCAGCGCCACCCTCACAGCGCTGCACCCGCGAGGATGCCACCCACGCGTGCGCCCCAAATCGGGCAGCGTCGTTTCCCAGAATCTTCCCTCAGAAAGGAGTCTCACGTTACGCCGGAGTCCTTACGAAACCTCTCGTGTTCCAGGCCTCTCTCTCCATATTTTGTTTACAATTAATAGACTTAATTTTTCGGCCAGCTGCAGATTCACAGAAGAAATAAGCAGGAAGTACAGAGCCCCCGCGCTACCTACGCCTCGGTTTCCCGCGCTGTCCACGTCTTGCGCGAGTGTGGCCGTTTGCTGCGGCTGATGAGCCCACAGCGGTGCGTTGTTAGTGAGTCAAGTCCACATCTGCGCCGGGGTCCCCTTGGTGCTGCGCATCCCGTGGGTTCAGACAACCGTATAAGGCCGAGCCTCCGCCGTTGCGGCGTCATTCCCAGTACGGTCGCCCTCTGTGTCCGTGGGTTCCCTATCCACGGATTCCACCAACCACGAACGGGAGACACGGTATTTGTGCTCTAAAAGTCCCCGGCACTCCAACCTAGTCGTCCCTCCTCCCTCGGAGCCCCTGGAAACCTGGTGTTTTTCACTGGCTGCAGAGATCTGCCTTTTCCAAAACGTCGCGTAGCTGGGATCTTACCACAGGCCGTCTTCCCAGGGAGCTCTCTCACTTGGCTGCACACGTTTACACTTGCGCCGTGCCTTTTCCCGGCTGCATACCTCGTGGGCTTTTGTCCTGAATAGAATTCCGTTGTCTGGATGTACCGGTTTGGTTCTCTACTCTCCTACGAAAGGGCGTCTTGACTGCTTCCAGATTTCGGCAGCTGTGGAGCTGCTGTGGACGTCCACGGGCAGGCTTCTGCGTGCACATGACTTTTCAACCCTTTGGGTAAATACCGGCAAGTGCCACTGCTAGATCGCATGGTAAGAGTACACTTAGTTGGATGAGAAACCAGGGCTGTACCGTTCTGCATCCCCAGAGACAGCCAAGAGTTCCTGTTGCTCCACGGCCTCACCAGCACTTGGTGCCCTGGATTTTAGCCGTTCTGTTAGGTGTGTGGTGGTAGCTCGTTGTTGTTCTAATTTGCAGTTCCCTAATGACATATGACGTTGAGAATCTTTCTGTGTGTTTATTTGCCATCTGTGTGTCTTCTTTGAAGTTCAGTTTTTTTTAATTAAACAAAGAAACACAGTTTGAAGAAGATACTGGGCAGAGATACCAGTGCCTGCCCAGGATCTATTCTGTCTTAATTCTTGAGCAAGAGAACTTGATGATGATTTTCCCAGCCTCCTTTTTGGAGGCTTGGTCCAGGCCAAAGACTCATAACCAGAAGTGCTGGGTGGGGTCCCAGGGACATCCCTTAAAGGGAGCTGACTCAGATGGGAGATGTGCTCCTCCTCTGCCTGCCCTCTTTCTTCCTCCCACTGCCTGGAACTTAGATGTGATGGCTGAACTCCAACCACCATGTTAGACCACGAAATATCCTTGGGAATGAGACAGTGCCCTAGAATGGGAAAGCAAAAAGAAGGAAAAATGTCCCTGGTCCCTTCCCACCAGGTGAAGCCCCCATGGCAGCCTTAGACTACCTATCTGCAGACTTCTTGTATGAGAAAGACAAACTCTATGCTGTATAAGACACATGTTTTTTGGACTTTCTATTATTAATATGCGCAGTCCTAGGTACTCCTGTCTGAAGGAGATGCAGCAGCAGAAACAGCCTCGATCTCTGGCAACTCCCAGTGCACAGAAAGGTACCACTGGGAGGAGGAGAGGACATTTAGCATAGGTTTAGAATTCTTCCTGCCATGATGGTCTCTCAACTTGTAAATGTCCAGTATGTGGGGCCCACGTCTGTCAAAGACCCAGGGGGAGGAAAAAGAGCAGATTTACCTTCTTCTGCCTGTTTGTTCTGTCGGGGCCAGTGGGTCGGACGGTGTCTGTGTGCATCGGAAGAGGGTGGGTCTCCAGTGTCGTGATCCAAACGCCCCACAGACTCACCCAAAACGATGCTGTACCAGCCATCGAAGTATCCCTTAATCCAGCCAAGTGGACACCTAAAATTAACCAACATATGTTCATTACCAGGAATTTTATAATTTGGGTTGTTATTGTGAATAAGGTCTTTGTATTGTATTTCCTACTTGACTATGGTTGATATATAAGGAAGTTATTGATTTTTGTAGAGTGACTTTCTAACCAACCACCTTCTGAATTCTGCTACATTGCAGTCCAATACGTTTTTCACGAATGTCCTGGGATATAGGTAGATAAAATGAGTGTATTTTGTCTCCTTCTTACCAAAACTCTACCTCTGTAGAGGAGCAGTGATAATGGGACACCCTGACCTGTCCTTGGCCCTAGAGGACATGGTCTAGGGGTGGGTCACTGAGTACAAAGGTGGCCGCTGGTTTCAAATGGACAATTCTGTTGTAGCCGGGAGGGATCCTGCCAGCCTTCACTCACTAAGAATTTCCTTCTTTTCAAATCAGAAACAAATACTGAGTTTTATCAAGTGTCTCTTTGGAAATCACCCACATTATGAGAGGGATTTTTTTCCTCCTTTTGACTCATTAATGCGGGGAATTATTAGTAGATTGTCTAATACTCAGCCCTGCTTCCCTTCTCTGAATAAACCCCGACTGGTTCTGCTGGGTGCTTTAAAATATTCCGATAGACTGGGTCTGCCATTGCTTTATTTGGAATCTTACTTTGTGGATTCATAAATCTGTGTTTACAAATTAGGTATGTCTGCAATTTTCTTTCGTGTGAATAGGGAAAATTTGCGTCCTTTTATTTTAGTAAGAGTGGTCTAAATTGTACAAAGATGACTAGTTACTTGAGGATTTGATGGAATTCAACCTTTCTGGATGGCAATTCTTCGACAATTTTTCAATTTCTTGTATGGGTGTTTGTCTTTTCAGGTTTTCAACCCCTTCCTTAATTCAGCAATTTTGCTATTTATATTTTTCTAGGCAACAACAGCCAAATAATAAGCACTCAGTAGACATGAAGCAGTTTGTTGGCTGTGGGTCTTCCAAAGTCTTGTCCACGACTGTGCTCACTTGTTTTCCATTTTTATTCCTTAATCACGAAAGCACTTAATTCGTCTCTAAATACAACCTTGACCACATCCCATAAATTCTGACATCTGTAATTTCAGTTTTTACTTCTGCTTTGACCTAATTTAGAAGAGTATTTTTAAAAACCACGCGGCTGAGTTATAAATTTTTTCTTTTATTGCATTGTAATCATAGAATGTGATTTATGTAAACATAAAAATGTTACATAAGAGGCAGGAAGCATGCATTCTCAATTTGTAGGGTACAAGATTCACACACACACACACTTAAAGATGTTTATTAATTATAATTATACCCATTAAAGTTATAATTATATTGTGTGCTCTATTTTTTGCCTATTTCATAGGTCGAAGTGTTAAAGATATCTTTATTACAGATCCATAACCACTTATCCAAATCCACTGGAGCAGGCTACAATTCAAACTCAGAATGTTTTTGTTTTTAGACAAGCAGGAGAAGGTATTTCATGTAACACCCCCAAACAAGTTAGAGGCAGGACCCTATAATCAAACCCACATTTCTTCAGTGCGATACACAGCTACCCACCCTGGGAAAGAGAAGACCGTGCAAAGCCTCATAACAGCTCAGGTCCAGTTTTGCTCCCTAGCTGGTGTCAGGTTATGAAAAAGTTTTGCCTTTTAGAGTTTTTTGGAAATTAAAAGATGAAAAAGAAATTTCGGGCCTTGGTGGATTTCTGTTCTCCCTATAATTCTTTTTTTTTTTTTTTTTTCTTTGAGACAGAGTTTTTCTCTGTTGCCCTGGGTAGAGTGCAGTGGCGTCGTCATAGCTCACTGCAACCTCAGACTCCTGGGCTCAAGTGATCCTCCTGCCTCAGCCTCCAGAGTAGCTGGGACGACAAGTGGGAGCCACCAGGACCAGCTAATTTTTTCTATTTTTTGTAGAGATGGGGTCTCACTTTTGCTCAGGCCGATCTCAAACTCCTGAGCTCAAGCAATCCTCCTGCCTCAGCCTCCCAGAGTGCTGGGATTACAGGCGTGAGCCACCATGCCCGGCCTCTCCCTATAGTTCTAAGAATTTCTGCATTGTATATTTTGAGGCATACTTATCGTTAACCAAAGGCTTAAGTCAGCATGTCCTTATTGTGAATTGAGTCATTTATCAAAATAAAATTACATTCTTTGTTCTGCCATGCTTTTGCTGCTGAATTTTCCTGGGGCCAATATTAATATCATGACCTTTGTTTTATTTTTACTTGCACTGATTTAGTATGTATTTGCCTATGCATTTCTTTTTTACCTTTTGAGCAGCTCTGTTATGGTACCTAGAAATGGCACGTAATTAAATTTTTTACCCCATTTTGGAGTCTTCTTAATAAAAAAATCTATTCCATTTACACTTATTACTATAACCAAGATATTCAGCCCCACTTTTGTCTCCTTATCCTGTGATTATATGTATAAGTTTCTTATTATTTATTTTGTTTTATTTCTTTGATATATTGAATACACATTAAGTTGAATACTGTAAAACTGCCTACATTCAACTGTTTTAGACACATAAAATGGCAATTTCACAGAGTTCCAATGGATCAATTTCCTGATCTTGTTTTTTACTCTTGTTTTGTTTTTTGTTTTTTTTTTTTCTGGCTTCTGCAATAGATCATTTTCAGACTGGGTTCTTTATCGTTTGGATACTCTTCTGTTTCTCCTGATTTGCCCCATACTGGTGACTTTGTTCTTTTTCTTCTGCTCATTTTTTTAAATTTTTTGTTTGTTTACTTGCTTGTTTGTTTCTTAAATTCCCCGAACAAGGCAAGGTCTGTAAAGGGACCATGTTTTCGAATGATCAGGCAAATCAGTCGTGCTTGTTGGATTTCCTTTCTCAGATCTCAAACAGGAAACCCGGTGAAGCGCTCGATGCCCCGTCCAATCCCCAGTCTTCTTAGCGGATCTTTACCCGGTGCACGGCTGGCTACCAGGCGGGATTTTTGTCGGTTCTTCCCCAGTGTTGATGTGAAGCTGTCTCCCGGGGCCGCCTGTGGTATCACGCGCTTTCACGTGTCCGTGTCTTGGCGCAAGTCGTTGGCAGGTGGAGAATTATCCCAGTACCCGTTAGCCAACTCCCATCCCACCTACTTGTGTCATCGTGTCCCCCTGGAAAGTTTTAAGGACATGAACACAAGATGCTGAAAGCAGAGGAGGCAGAAAGGTACCACCAACAAAAGCTTAAGGCAGATAGATGGCTTCCTTCAGACACACAAAGTAGGATTTCATCTCTCAGCTCGCGGTGAGAAGATTTCCCTTGCAGTAAGTCAGGGTGACACATCTAGCACTTACTCTGATGATCACGACATCTGTTTTGAGCCTTAGAAGTGACGTTCAGGTACCGAAAGTCCAGCGTCATGAGACGAAGGAGGTGTCTGCAGTGGAGGGAGTGAGGCTGCTTTCCGCGTTGCAAAAGCTGGACCCCGAGTGCTCAGCCGCTCCCTGGCAGTTTGCATTTGCTGTCATCGGACATCAGGGTCCCCGTCACCATGTCCAGCCTGCACATCGACCCCACTGCAACAGTCCTGCTTCCAAGTGTTACACGCGCGGCCAACATTCGTTCCCCTGGGTGTGAGAGGACGTGAACCAGGATGACGAGCTAGTGGCTCCACCTGGCCTGGGCTGTCTCACACGGGGCCTGGGTGGTGAGCTGCGGGGAGGACAGTGAGCACCCCCTGGTCTCCCTCCTGGCTGCTGTCATGATGGGTTCTTTAAAATGTCAATCTCATCGAGCCACTCTCCCCACCGCTGGGGCACCAGGGCCAAACTCCTCAGAGTGGACGCTCTAAGGACTGGGCCACCGGCTCCTGCAGCTCTTCCTGACGCTTCCCTGAGGTCAGCTTCTTTGTAGCCACTGCCCTCCTCACTGTCCCCAGATAGCGTTTGTCCTTTCGTGGGCTCGGCTCCTTCTGGCAGGCTGGCACATCCACCTGGGAGGCCCACCCTCCTGCTCACCCACCCTCCTTCTTCTCTTCCTGCCAAAATCCAACTCGTTCCTCAGGACCTGCTCCTGTGTCTCACACCGTCTTCCCTGACCCCTCCCCCAGGCAGGCTCTTGCCTCAGTGCCCGTTCCCCCAACAGAGCAGGTGCCATGTGGTACTCTACGCCCTAAGTTTACGCCTTCGATAGCATCTGCACACTGAGACCCCACGGACGTGCCCACGCACTGTCGTCTTGGGGAGGCTCAGCCATCCCAGACACGCCCTCAGGCTGGGTACTCCGCCTCTCCAAGTCTGTTTTCCCCATCTATACATTGGGGTCTCCGTAGCACCTGCCTCACTCTCCAGCCCCAAAGGGACAGCATTTGCAACTGCCCTCAGCAGAGCCTGCAGCAGAGAAGGGACACGTGTTTCAGTTGTCACCTTGATGGTGTCGTTATTACCCACAACAGCGTTGTCTGCCCAGAGCCAGAGACAGGGCCTGACTCAGCCTCAGAGGCATGTCTGTCCTGCAGACCGCAGGCCACGTTCTCCCACACTGTTTCACCTGACATTTGTCACTCATCCTCTTCACTCACCGTCTCACTCCATCCCGCCAGGACACATATGCAGGGGCTGGGTCCGCGGCAAGAGACGGGGCTTCCAAAGAGATGGGTCTGACGCTGCCGAGGCCCAATGGTTTGCTTTGTGTTTAAAGCTGTTTGCAAAGCTACAGCAAACTAGGTTTGGGAGACCGCATCAGATGTTTCGCCCTCCCCTCCCACTCCCTGCCTGATTCCAGCTAGGAGGCAGAGTCCCTGCGACCCCTAGCCTCACCCAGGCCTGGGAGCCAACAGGGAACCTCGTGAAACTTCTTTTGCACCCTGACCAGGTGTTTATGTTTTCGTCCATGTATCCGCAAAGCGGCAAGAAACACAATTCTATAGAAAACTTGGCTGGATTTTGACTTTAAAAACTTGCAAATAACTCCTTTCCCTTCTTGGAATGACTGACCAGGGGCAGACCCATGCTTCCTCTGATCCTGCTCAGGAAATGAATTTTGATGACCAGAATGACTTGTGCCTGTGCTCTGTTTCCGATCAATGGGATTTCTCTAGCTGCTGATCTTTTTTTCCAGTCCTGTAAAGAGCTTGTTGGAACCAGACACAGAAGAGTTGAGTCAAGTTCCTCAAGTCAGTTCTTTCTGGATGTTCGGTCGACAAATTCAAGTTCTCTGCATGACCCAAGGCTGAATCACCTGCACTTTGGCCTCTGCCCCATGGAGTGAACTTAGATACCATAGAATAACTATACAATTTTTATAGCAAAGTCCATTCACCAGGAAGGCTCAGGGCTGACCTAAGATAACAAACCCAATGCAGGGGTTAAGGATCCCTAATATATAAAGAGCAATGAGAAAAAAAGAAGAAAAGCCTATTGGAACAATGTAGGAAAGGTATAAGCAGGTATTGATAATTCACAGAAAAAGAAAGCCAGTTACCAGTAAAGATATGAAAAATTACCCATCCTCATTATTAAAGACATGCAAATTTAAATACCATAAGTGTTTTTGGTTTTGCTTTGTCTATAAGATCGGCAAAGACAGAACAAGATTGGCAATACCTGGTATCACTGATTCTTGGTGGGGACATCAGTCAGCCTCCTTGAGAGGGGTGGGGAATATATGGACCTACTGATCAGACTGTGAATTGTGGGTGCTCTGTAATAGCAGATACACATCTAGGAACTGATCTAACAGGAGAACTCACAGAAGTGTACAAGTGTAGATACAAAGGACACTCATTATGGCATTCTTTTTAACAGTACATTCTAGAACCCTCTCCCCCCTGAAGAAAAGAACTAAGCCCAGGTAGATTCACGAGGAACAACTCCTACACCTTTCATTCCAACGCTGTTTAAAACTCAACATAGAACAAAGAAGAAAACTTCCAAATATTTCTTATAAAGCAAGTGTAATATCGATACTAAAACTGGAAAAAAGTTTAGATAAATATCTCATAAACATTGAGGGGGAAACATAAAGCAAAATATAAACAGACTTCAGAAGCACAAGAAAAGAAGATGTGGTTCAATACTAGGAAAGATGTTAGTATAATTGATCACATTGATTGACCCAGGGGGGAATCAAATGATTGTTTCCATAGTTGGAAAAACAGTTGACAAAATTCCTGATAAAGTACTCTATAAAATTAGAGGGAAATGTCCTTAATATGACAAAATATTTTCATCTCAGCCAGCTTCGTCTTAATCCGGGAAACGTGAAAGTTATCGCCACTAAAGTAGCAGCATCATCACCGCTGTTACTTAATTGTTCCAGAATCACCAACAAATACAACTAGAAAATAGAAAGAAATTACAAGTATAAAAACTGAAAAGAAGGAGGCAAAGTCTTACTGTTTGCAGATGACATGTTTATATTCCTGGAAAACCCTAAATAATACACTGAAAGGCTATCACAAGCAATAAAAACCCCATTGAGGGAGTGACTATGCTAAACAATCAACAGCTTTCACACACACACACACACGCACTTGTACATGCACACATGCACACGTACACACATGCATGCACACACGTGCACACGCACACATGCACATGCACATGCATATGCACACACGTGCACGCACATGCATGCACACATGCACATGTACACATATGCATGTGCACACTCACATGTACACACACACATGCACATACATGCACATGCACAAAAGGCAGAACCTGATTCTCAGTTAATTTTATTTAAAAAGATAAAATACCAGGAATAAGTGTAACAAGGATTTTTTAAGATCTATATTTTAAAAAGCCACCTTTAAAACTACTGCAAAACACAAAAGAAGACTTGAACAGTGGGAAAGACAGCCCACATTCTAGAAGCCAGTTCTCCCCCAGTTACTTTATAAAGTTAAGTGGATTCCTGTGAAAATACAGACAGCTTCTTTTTCTTTAGACAAGGCAGTGTGGAAATTCACGTGAAAAAATAAATAAGACAGCCAGGAAAACCCTGAAAAGGAAGAGGGATACAGAGCTGAATTATCCTGGCAAACATTAGCACATATTACAAAGCGCCAGGCATTAAAACAGGGTGGCACAGAAACAAAGAGACAATGGGCAGAAATAGGATAGGAAGTCCAGGCGGACTCAGAAAACACGCGGGGTGCCAGCACATGGGAGGGAGGACATCTCACTCAACGGGTGATGATGACCAACAAGTGGGGTTGTGACAACTTGTGCTGCAACAAATCTCCCGGATAAATTCTAAAAAGAACAAACATTCAAATGAGAAAAGAAAAGAAAAAAATCATAAAGTGCTACAAGAAAGCACAGAAGGATTCTTCTAGAACTAGACAATGGGGAGGGAGGGCCTTTCAATCATACTAAAAATAAAGAGGATCAAAAAAGATTCCACTAGACCCACCGACTGGTCCGCGGCCATCAACGTGAAGGCAAGACCAACAGCAACAAAAGACTCAGATGATTGTTAGCATTTTGAAGCAACCGAATATTTTAAAGTTAAAACATGTACATACTTTTAAAAAATGCAGTGCTATTACACACTCAATAGGAAAAAAAAAGATTCAACTACATTAAAACAAAAATATTCCACATGGGAATAAAGCACCTAAGAAAAACTAAAAGGCAAGACTAACTGAGGTCTTTCCAGTGGGTCCTAATCCAACATACCTGGAGTCCTTATAAGAAGAGGAGATTAGGACACAGTTGCAATTTATGAAGCCTTTAACTATGATTATCCAACTATCTATAAATGTTATCAATCTTGAGGGCATAAAATTAAAGTACAGTTGGGAAGGGGGAAGAGACAATGAAGAGAGGCATGTTATAGATTGAATGTTTGTGTCTTCCGGAGTTCCTGTGTGGAAGCCCTAGCCCCCCGTATGGCTGTATTTAGAGATGTGAGCTCTAAGGAAGTCATTAAGGTCGAATAAGGCCATCAGGGTGGGTCCCCGATCCAATAGGATTGGTGTTCCTATAAGAAGTGACACCCGAGAGCTCTCTCTCTCCAGTCCCCCCCAACCCCGGCCATGTGAAGACACGGCAAGAAGGCGGCCGTCTGCAAACCAGGAAGAGAGCCCTCACCAGCGACTAACCCTACCGCACCTTGATTTGGGACTTCTTGCCTCCAACACTGTGAGACAATAAATTTCTGTTCTTTAGGCCGCCCAGTCCGCTTGAGCAGACCAACGCAGGCACCAGGTAAACATCTCACAGAATGAGGAGTGGAAACAGGCTGTTATTCCTTGGTTTGTCCTGTGCAGGCATTATTTCTTGCTCTGAGAGACAAGGATATAGTTCTCCTACAATAGCCCCCTACCTCCTCCTGATACAGTAAAACCATATTTCTTTTCCTCTGTGAGGTCCATTTTTAATTAGATGATATAAGTGTCCTGAGATTGCGAAAGGTTCTTAGAATTTTAGAACCATAAGAGATGTTAGCAGCCGTCGGAGGCAACCCCATCAAATTCCACTGACTGGGATTATCTTGCTAATGGGGAGGGTTAGGGTTGAATTATGTTCCCCAAAGTTTATATATTGAAGTCCGCATCCCCAGGACCTCCGAATGTGACTACAGTTGGAGATGGAGCCTTCCGAGAGGTAATTAAGGCAAAGTGAGGTCACATGAGTGGGTCCTAATCCAGTCTGACTGGCGTCCCCATAAGACGCACATACACACACACGCACGCACACACACAGGAGATTAGGACAGACACGCACAGAGGGACGACCGGGTGAGGACACAGAAAGAAGACGGCCATCTGCAAGCCAAGGAGAGAGGCCTCCGGAGGAAAAACCCCTAAGACACTTTGATCTCGGACTCCAGCCTCCAGCCTTGACCTTGACCTTGACCTGCTGACTTCATCAGCCTCGCTCAGCCCTGCCCGGTGCCCTCACCTTGACAGCCCAGCCCTCCCCAGACACCCTCCTGTCCGCACTGCCGTGTCCCCTCCCAGCCGCCCCACCCCCAGCAACCCGCCAACACTGAGTATCTCTGGGCACCAAGTCCCACCAGTGAGCAGATTCCAGCAGCCCACTGGAGGCCGGATAAAAGCTGGTGCAGATCAGCTGGGGGGCAGGGGCAGGGGGAGGGCCGGGGAAGTCAGGGGCTTCCCGGACTGACGGACGGATGGACGCACGGACGGAGAGGCTGGGACTGTCCAGGAAGGAGGATGTGATTTGCATATGGAAGAGAAGGAAAGGGATGCAAAATGCTCCTCCAAGCCGTGGTCTTGAAAAATGAGAAAGGACCTGTTCTCTGGGTGCCTTAATCGGCCGCCTTTTTCCCCGGAAAAATTCTCCAAAGCAGCCACGTCCGTCACAGTCCTTTCCCACTCGCGCATCTTAGATTCTCGGGTATTTTGAGAGCAATTTAATCCTTATGTTCCAGATTCATTTATACTGAAATCATCAGAATGCTTTCGTCTGTCTAAGAGGATTCTGGTGTTCTTTTTATAGACCCATTTAAAGTCATTTTTGCTTTGAATCACGTTCTGGCAACTATAAATGAATTCAGACAATCTCCTTCTCCCCAAATTCCATCCTGTTTCATTGTTGGAACCATCTAGATTGAGGAACGCTGAGGAGGCCCCGCCCGGAGGCCACGCCCACTCCGAGGACCCCCGGGGGCTTGGCTGGCCCGGAGTGGCTTCCTGACCACCCCAAGTGCACGGCGCCCCCGGTCTAGATTGTAAACCCTCGGCGTGGGGATGTCAGCTTGGCAGGTGCTGTGTTTCCCTGGAATCTGCCGGGAGGAGCCAGGCCACCTGCCTGGGCGCTCAACGTGCAGCTTCCTGTGCGCACTCTTGGTCCTGGTCGCAGAGCCTCCCCCAGCGTCTGCTGAGCTCGGTGCTTCCCAAAGGAGGCATCTCAGCATCGCCTGGAAGCTTTAAACAAACCCAGATGGACTCAGCAGAGTGGCAGTGGGTGGTCTTCACGTCTCCTTTCAAAGCTGCCCCGGGTGACTGTGTTCCCTGCAGCCAGGTGAGAACTGTCCATCCAGCCCCATTCAGTGCACACAGTAAGCACCTAATGAATACAGGACCAGGGAACACTTAGATGGATGGATGCTGGCATCCACAGGAAAGTGTCCAAAGGTACCTACCTCCAAAACCTGCCCTATGTCCCCTGCTCTATCCCCCATGGCCCATACACAAGCCAGTCATCGAGCTGACCAGGGGATGCCCAAGAGGCCTCCTCACTGCTGGGCCCCCTCCCTGGGCCTCCCCTCCTCCCCCAGCCCACGGAGCAGATGGGCATCTCCTTTCAGCTTTTCCTCGGCGGCTGGACTTTTAACCCTTTGTTTCCCGTGTCTTTGCTTCATCTGCCCCGCCAGATATAAGCTCCCACAGGTAGGGCCACACCTCCAGACTGGTTTGGAGGCTGCAGCTGGAGGTAGCACAGGGGAACAGTCACAGAGCGGGCCCGAGGACAGGCTCAGCCTCGAAGTTCAGCTCTGCCTTTGCCGGCTCCAAAGGCCTTGGAGAAGGTATCCCAAATCAGCTTCCTCCGTCGTAAAAGGAGAGGGACAGGAGCAGCAGAGGGCTGTCGAGGGGTGAGTGGGAGACAGTGTGCAGAGCTCTCTGCCGCCCAGGCACTCCACAGTGTCACGCGCTGCTGTCCCCACCTACGACCTTCTGGGGTCGATCACCCGATCACCGAGAACTGCTGCCGTCAGCCCAGGCCCTGCGCTCCCGTCACGCTCTCCGCCTGGCCTGCGGGGTCCGCCCACCTCCCCGGCCCTGCCGAAGGACCCACGCTGCGGGGAAGGCCCGTGTCGACGCGGTGGGGGCACAGGGCCCCAGTTCTTCTTTTTCCAGCGTTATTGAGGTGTAAGTGACAGATAAAAATCACAGATATCTGAGGCGTGCTCATGTCTTGACACACGTCCACGCCGTGGAATGGTCCCCGCAACCACGCCCACCCACCGCCTCACCTAGCTCCTTTCCCGGTAGGTCACTCTCTTAGCCAATTCGAGAAACCGGTGCAGTACCGTGAACTGCCGTCACCAGGCGGTGCGTCGGCTCCCCAGAACTCGCTCAGCTGACAACTGAAAGTGTGTGCCCTGCGACCAGCCTCCCCCCGTGTCCCCAGGCCCCGGCAGCCCCGTTCTGCTCCCCGCGTCTGTGAGCTTGACTCTGTCAGAGTCCACACGCAGGTGAGAGCCTGAGGATTTGTCTTTCTGCACGTAGGCTTATTGCGCTTAGCATGATGTCCTTCCAGTTCACCCACGTTGTCACAAATGTCAAGGGCACCGTTTCTTTCAGAAACTCCACATGGCTCTGCTGGGACCACCAGCCACCAAGCCCCACCCTCCCAAGGTGCCATGACTCAAACTAAGACTGCCAGAGTGTCCTGCCCCTCCCCCAGACACAGTGATTGGCCCAGGGGGCATCAGGTGACCCAGAGAGACCAAATCAGACTCTTCCTTGGGATTGCTCTACTGGCGGTGGGACAGACAAATGCCCACTGCACGAGATGTGAGCCTGAAGCTCACCATCGTCTCCAGCCACATGAGCGGAACCAGTGTGAACTGGTGAAGAAAATGAGGAAGACACACAGAAGAAAGCCGACAGGAGTCAAGAGCAGAAAAAAGAGCCCAGTGGCATCACTTGATTGCCTGGATCCAGCCATGCCTGAAGCCACCCTTGACTTTGCCAGGCACAAGAGCCAATCAGGATCGTGTAGCATAAGCTGGTTGTGTAGACTCCTCCCACTCACCACCAGGCATCTGCCTGGCAGAGCACGCTGAGGGTGGTGGAGGAGGGACACCGGGGAGACAAAGGGCTGAGCACAGAGAGCCTCACGTGGGAACTGGGGGTGCTCAGCCCAGAGAGGGGAGCCCCTGGGGTGGGCTGCAGATATCTGGAGGGAAAGAAGGAGAAGGAGAATTGCTGCACTTGCAGGCTGCCCTGAGTGGGCGGCACGGGGATCTGCTGTGAGTGGGGCTGCTCCCCGCGGGTCGGCCTCCCCTCTGTTAACGTCAAGTTCAGGGTGTGGGCGGGGTGGTCCCCGCTGCGAGCTCTGGCGAGATCTGCTCCCCGTCTGCATCGCTGCTGGGAGTCTCGGGCATTCCTTGGCGTGTCGATGGCGTCGTCTTCCTGTGTCTTCACTTGGTCGTCCCTCTGTGTGTCTCGGTGTCCAGATTTCCCCTCTCTCCGAGGACACGGTCACATGGGATCAGCGAGCTGGCTCTCCCTCCGTGCCCCGGCTGCTCTGGGTGCAGGCAGGTACCACCCAGTGTGACTGCAGCATCTGTCTTTTAAAACCATCGGCAGATCTCCGTGTGACTGGGTCTCAGCCAAGGTCTCGGGAGCAGGCCCACTCCCACCAGGGACAGAGTCTGGGCACAGCCCGCGGGCACAGGAGCTGCCGCACACGCAGACCCCGGTGTTCCAGCACCAACGGCATCACGGATCCCTGCGAGCGAGGCGCGAGCAGCGAGCGCACCTGTGCTGCCTGTCTCGAGGGAGGTCGTGGGAACAAGGCGACCACAGGTGGAAGGGAGCAGCTGAGAAAGGGAAGGGAAGAGCCACCGGCTGCGCAGGCTGCCCCCCCCCAGAATCCCCTCGCCTCGAGTCCAGAGGGAGCCTGATTGGTGCTCACCTCACCCCCAGAACTCATAACGAGTCCACCATGGACCGAATTATGTCGCCCCAAACGCATGTGTTGGAGCCTGGAACCCCGGTGTGGAGACAGGGCGTCTCGGGAGGTAACTGAGGCGGGACGAGGTCGTAAGAGTAGGGCGCTGGGTACACTGTGCCTTGTAAGAAAAGCGGGAGACAGGAGAGAGCTTGCTTCCTCTCTCCG
This sequence comes from Cheirogaleus medius, assembly GCA_008086735.1. Lineage (NCBI taxonomy): Eukaryota > Metazoa > Chordata > Mammalia > Primates > Cheirogaleidae > Cheirogaleus > Cheirogaleus medius. The sequence goes on along the minus strand of VBSM01000988.1, from coordinate 336,998 downwards.
CCTTGTGAAGGCACAGCAGGAAGAGGGCTGTCTGCAGGCCAGGAAGAGAGCCCTCATCGGGAACTAACTTGGTCTTGGACTTCTAGCCTCCAGAACTATGGGAAAATAAATGTTTGTTGTCTAAGCAACAACCGTCTGTGGCATTTTGCTCTGGCAGCCCGAGCAGATGGAGACGGCTTTCCCTGTTTTGCTAATAATCATCATTTACGTGTGCGCACGAGTCCAGGTGTTCCGAGAGCTTTCCCATCTCGGCCTCTCCATCCTAACATTCCACGGTGTGGATGCTTTGGGTGTGGGGGGCAGGGCAGGGCAGGGCCCGAGCCCCAGCCCCCGGCTTAGACTGTCTCCCACACACCAGAGTCAGATTTAGAGCTGTTTGTTATCGACACAACACATTGGCTCGATTCCACTGGGGCGCTTGAGAGTGAATCCTGATTTTCAGGATGTAAAACTGAGAAGAGAACAATTAATCAGACGTCTAGAAGCCTGAGGGCGGTTCTGCTCCAGGTGGAACCTCCAGGTGTTTCTGGGCGTGGTGGCACAGCAGGAGGACGCGTCACTCCCTGGCCATGTGGGGTCACGCCAGGGAGCCGCCCTCGTTTTGGCCTCAACTGTCCCTCAAATGTAGGTTCCAGGAAAGAGGAAGCTGGTGAGCCCGAGACGTCACACATGCAGCGCCCGGCCTGACACCCGGCTCCGTACATGTATCTATAGCGTAAACGAACAACTGACCGAATGCAATAAAATTGGCTAAGGCGGCTGAGAGGGCAAGAGCCCGCTCCCGTGCGCTCCGCCGGCGGCCCGCTGTTAGCGGCAGTGGATATCCCCCGCGGAGCTCCCAGCCGCCGCATACCTCTGCCTCGGGAAACGGGATCCCACTGGACAGCTAAGCCTTCGGATGCCTGTAATTCCTTGGCTAATGCCCAGCTTAATTAAGACATCGACTCTACTGGCGTTCTCACCGGTTACTTTAAGAAATGGCAGGTCTGTAAGACGATATTTCCTGGTGTGCAAAGATATCATGATGAAATCTCCAAGTCATCGTTTCAACACAGGAAGTTATCGGCTACCTGCGCCAGCGCCGGCCCGGCCGCACAATCGGCCCGCTGTTACCCGCGTCATTTAAGAGGCCGAGGCACCCATGTTTCCCAGGAATCGGTCAGGGGGGGAGAAAGGATCAATTGAGTCCTGCAGCTCTCCATACGGGCCTTCTCGATGTTTGGTTTGCTTTGATGCGAACGAAAAGTAAGCTCTGTACGTTTGAACCTGTCGCTTTATCTTTCCTAGACTTCTGCCGTGCCCCAAAGTCAGCTAAAAAAATAGTCGGCTGGAGTTAAATTAGCATGTCTCCCTTTCCTCCTTTGTCTGTGTTTATGCCCTTCAGTTTTAAAATTAAATATCCTATTTTTATAAAATTCGAGCACCAACTTTGCCATTCAGCAGTTCCACAAGGCGCAGCCACCACCCAGGCAGAACACGCACCGTCACGTCTGCAGACACTCTACACCATGTCGCCTGACGCCCAGGCTTGCAGGGAAAGGGAAGAGGAAAGCCCACTCCATAAGGAATCAGATGCGTGGCTTCTAAAGGAACGCTTCCTTTCTGACATGAGGTGGCCTACCCATCCAAGGACATTGCCCCTTTTTATAACAAGGGGCTCTGCTTTCAAAAGCGACTGTCTGACACGAGCAAATTACTCCTTTTGGAGGAACAGGACAAAAGTGGCAGCACTTCCCTAAGCTGCCCTAGAGGCTGGGGCGAGGGACTTTTCTGGGATCCTTCTCCACCATCAAAGCAGAATCAAAGCAGGTGGCTCAACTCTCCAACCCTGAAGCCCGGGACACTGTCACTAGACGGTGAGTCGATGAGGTCAGCTTCCTTCATCAGCAAACTGGCCACTCGGCGTCCTGCTGTGGGCACGGGCGCACCAAGGCCAGTGCCGGTTACGGCAGCGCCGGACCCTGTATCCCCATCTCGTAGGAAGGGCAGTGGCCCGTTAAACGACGTAGATACCGGAGTGCGTGTTTCCCAACACGACTCTCACCCCGCAAACCCCTGCCTGCCTGCGATCCCGTACCAAACTCAGAGCTTGAGAAATTCAAACACATTATCATTCTCCGACACGTGGTGATGACATCAGTGAAACTGGGAAACCCTCCCTCAACCCGACCGCGGGTGGAGCTCCCCGTGCAAGTGTCAACAGGACCAGCGCGATGCACGGGACGGGAACAAACCCTCCCGACCTTTACGCTCCTCCTTCGCTCTCAGCACCCCCCCCCCCGGGCTCCTCCCACCCTCCTTCCCTCTTAGGAGCAGGACACATGTCCCGGCTGTTGCAGGCGCGGCTCTTGCTGGGCAGCCCCCTGCCCAGGGCTGTGGCCGTGCCCTCGGCCACCTTTGTTCCAGGGCTGGCCCGCCGGCCTCCCTGCCAGGCAGCCATGCCCTCTGCAGAGACGCACGTATCCGTTTATTTATTCAACCCATCTTGACTTTTATTCATCAGATTTAAATGTCCTCTTTTTCATAAAAGTCCAGAGAGTAGAAGGGAAAGCGGCTCTTTGAGGTCAGGGACATCCACACGTGTTTTTTGCTAACTCCGCTTTCTGGGTCCCTACATGGGCAAGGCCAGGGAGAAAGAGAGGAGGCCAGGAGAGGAGGCCACAGGAGGCCAGCGCGGCCTGGCCGGGAAACCCCTCGGCTGGGGGCAGACCCAGGTGTCTATGAGGACGGCACAGAAGGCAGGGCTGGCTCACACCGGCTGGGGGGAATCTCTCCTTCCATCAGAGCTCAGACTGGAGGCTCGAACTTCAGGTTCCTCCAGATCGACTGCTTTTCCAGCATCCACTTCCAGCCCCTGTGGTCAGCCCAGCTGAGCAGCCACGCAGAGCCTCCCCCCGACCATGGCTTGGCTTCTGGGAGCACCCCCAGCCTCCGACGTGGCTGCTGAGGACCCCCCGCCACTTACTTGTCCAAGAATTGCCATCAACTGCACAGGGGCCACCTGGCCCAGAGCATCCCGTGGAGACCAAAGGCCCCCATGCTGGGGTGGGCCAGCTCTGTGACCCAAGGCACACTCTCCGCCTCCCCATGGGGCTCCTGGGGTCAGGCTTGGGCCAGGCCCTGCCTGGAACCACCCCTGCTGAGCTCCTCTTCTCTACCCCACCCCACCCCCAGCAAATCTGCGACCCAAACTCTCATCTCAGCCTCTGTGTCCAGGAAACCTGACCCAAGCCCCTGCCCTTTCTCATCCTGCTGGCTCTGCTGCCGCTGTCCCCTCAGTGGAAAGACCTCTGTCCCCATTATTACGGGCTGACCTGTGGCCCCCACATATCCCTGTGTTGAAGTCCTAAGCCCCAGTATCTCAGCAGATGACTGTATTTGGGGAGAGGGTCTTTAGAAAGGTAATTAAGGTAAGTGAGGTCACAAGGGTGGGCCCTAATCCAGTCTGACTGAAGTCCTTATCAGAAGAAGAGATGAGGGACAGGCACACACAGAGGGCCGGCCAGGTGAGGACACAGGGAGAAGGTGGCCGTCTGCAAGCCAAGGAGGGAGGCCTGGGGAGAAAACGACCCCGTGACACCTCGATCTCGGACTCCAGCCTCCGGGACTGGAAGGGAATCAATGTCTGTTTCTTAAGCCACGCGTGTATGACAGTTCATCACGGAGCCCAAGCAGATAACACAGCCCTGCACTCGCTGACATTGTACTTGTCCCTCAGGCTCCAGCCGGACTATGTTCCATTCTTCAGGGCTTCCCGGGTTCTCCAAGACAGAATGCATCGCCTCTCCGGAACATGCTGTGCCTCTCTCGATATATGTACACCACCCATACTGCACACGTCGGCTCTGTGCGTTCCTGTGCCCTGGCAGGGACCGTCTCTCAGCTCATCCATCGCTGTGTTCCACGCGGGGCCTGGAGCAAACCGTCCATCAGCGTTTGTCGGGGTACAAACGGGCTTGGACTGAATTCCTCGGCTCCCAGGGCACCTGCCTCCTCCTCCTCAGCAGGCCGAGCTCGGGGGCGACGCCAATGGTATCACACGCGGACATGGTGCAGAACAGGATCACTCTCAGGTCTCCAGCACCCGCCCTGTGTAAATGACTCTGGGGACAGAGAATGGGGACTTAAATTTCTGTCCACGTGGCTGAAGCCTTCCTAGAAAGCCGCCAACTGAACAACCTCACCAAGAAGACGACAGGTGACACCGAGCACCCGGGTCCGTCTCAGACCCCTAGGGCTCCTGCTCTGCAGGACTGGCTCCCTCCAAGACCCCCTCGTGGCCAGGCTGCAGGGAGTCCGCGCTCTGGGGGGTCAAGTGTCCAATATCGCGGAGCCAGAGCTATCTGTGTAACAGACAGAGAGTCCGAGTGTCAGAACCTGCCACCACCATCCATGATGCCGGGCTTTTCCTTCTACGTTGAAACGGATGCTTTGAGAGTCAGGAGGAAGAGGATGGAGGGCGAGCGCAGTGCAGCCCCTGGGGAAGGAGGCCCTGGGTTGTCGGGGGAGCACAGAAGACAGGGAATTTAGTCTCGTATCACACGCTTCCGAACCTCTTTGCAGGGAAACTACCCGTTTGTGTTTCTGAAGAAGGGAGGGCGGCCGGCAGAGCAAGGCATATTTCCTGCGAGGGTTCTGGCTGTCAGGAGCAGACGTTTTCTGAAGTAGACGCACAAGACCCTCCCTGCCCCCACCCTCTGCAGAACACTAAGCGCTGCTTTGCATAAGCCGCCTGGTAGGCAAGAGGGAAAACAAATGCAAATATCATAGGATGGATTATGACCCGTGAGGCCCGAGCCTCGTGGACAATGGGATTCTAGCCAGACTCAACGCCAGCCGCAGCCAGGTTGCACTTTTAAAAGGACGTTTGTGCATTTTTCTCCCTCGCCGGACTTAGAAGTCTCTTAGAAGACATCAAAAGTGTTGAGTGCAGATATTCAGAATGAATGAACCCTTTTCTCCCCGAGTTTGGTTGCTTTTGTAGTAACGGTCTCCTTATTTGTTGGGTATTCACGAAACTTCAGATGAAAAGCATCTCAAAGCCTCTGGCAGGACGGTGGTGAACCGACGGCGGCGTAACTGCTGCTCCTTTGCGCCGGGGCGGGAGTCAGCTTCAGGCCAAGGGCAAGGGAAACTGCTCACTGCTTCTTGGGACCAACCTCCTGCTTTTCAGTATTTCCATACAACCACTTTTCATAAAGGCATGTAAAATAAATACCTGGATTAATTGGCTGTGATGAAAGAACGTGATAACATAGTGGCCGCTAAGACTCACTGAGGGCTTGCCCAAGAATTGGTTAAGTAACTGGTTCCTGAGCAGATTTGTTTAAATGTTCGTGTTCATCTCTGATTTGGAGACGTTTGGCAAGCTGGAGTCGAAGACAGCAAAGTCGGAATCCAAGGCCCTAAGCGAGTCGGTTCATCTTAATGGGCCTCAGATGACCCAGCTAAGAACTGGATCTAATTATACCCACTGCCTCGGATCGTTGTGAAGTTTAATGAATGCTTGAAAATGTTTTGAGATCCTCAGATGAAAATAGACCACAAGCCTAGAGTGTTATTATAGAATCTGATCAGATGCCTTCCTTTCTGCAATAAAACGCTGTGGGCATAATCTGAACTTTGTCCCTTCCGGCCACGGTGACATCTGTGATGTTCTTCTGTCCACAACACCTGCTTTCAAACACTTTAAAGCCCTTTGACGTCTATGGACCACTTATATGTCACACACCTCAAGCAACAGTCATGTGCTCTGAACATACTCCTTAGCAACTCAGTTTCCAAGGGGGAAAATGCATCTTTGCTCTCTCCTGTGGACTCTTGTTAATTTCTCCATCATCGACAGCATCATTCGGGATGACTGTGGTACCCACACACCTGGCCTAGATTGCTCAGGAAAAAAAAAATGGTCTTTCTTAATGAACAGTCACGGAGAGAGCTCAAGTTCATGGTCTTTTACTTATCCTTCTGTACCATGATAAAGTAAAAAGACTGAACCGATGTTAACTAAATTTGGTCTCTAATAAAGGGATCAGTATGCACATAGTTTTGTTCTGCTTTTTGATCTGCCGTCTTTTAAACACAGTTTTCCTGCCGGGCTCATGTACCCAGGGGAAGAGACGGCTGGGTGACCCCGTGTGGTCTGCAGTTCACAGGCTTACGGGTGTAATCTCGGTAAGCCACTTTCTCCGGAGTATTATGTGAAGTTGAATATTTTTTATTTCTAAACACTGAATGTGCTGGAATGAAAGTGACTGTCACCTCCCTGATGTAGCATCTCACCGTCTCCTCTGCCCAGGACACTCTGGCCTCCAGATGGTCGCTTGGCTGCCCTCTTTGCCCCACGGAGAATTCCACACATATGTCACCTCCTTGCTCTCACCGCTCCTCTGGCCTGCGACCCACTGTCACCCTCAGTTTCCTACCTGACATTGTTTCCTTTGTATTATTACTCATTCAGTGACAGGCCATTGTCTGTCTCTCTCCCTAGTATTCAGTGTCGATGACGGGGGGAAGGGGTGTCCATTTAATTCACTGTTGTATCCCAGCCCTAAAATACTACCTTGCACGACGTGGGAACTCGATAAATATTGCCAAGTGAACGGCCTCAGCTCCCAGTGGCGTGGAGTTTGCAGAGACTGGAATGAAGGCTCTCGTGCTAGTCACTCATGGAGGAGCATGATCCGAGAGGGCAGTGAGCAGTTCCGGAAAGAAGAGCGCCCATGCACAGGCACATCATTGGGCCTGCTGCACCTGCCGTTGCTACGGTCGCCGGCTGCTCAACCCAAGGCATTCCCCGAGAGCCTACGAACGTAGTCCTGGGTTCTCCTCTGGAGAAAGGGAAATGTCAGTCCCACCTTTGCCATCAGCTACCACCCTCCACTGGACAGAGTCACCCCGCAGACTCCAGTAACGCGCACAACTTGGTCACTAGGCATGACCATGATAGGAGTCACTTCCGGGCTTGCTCTTGAATCCATGAATTCCAACTACTGAGGACACAGCCCCAAACAGTGGCCATTAGCTTAGTGCCTGCACCACATGCTGGGAGACAGGATCCCGATTCCCTTGGTGCTGGCCTGAGTTGACACCTTAGCAGAGTCTTTAGCAAGATGCTCCAGCATTCCCTTGGGCTAACAGCTCCTGGCTGATGGAGTATACACATCTGCCATGAGATTAGTAGATCTCATGAGCACCTGCTCGATGTACTATTAATATCTCCCTGGTTGTAAAATACATCCTTGGTCCAAGGCATGTGATAATACCTTGGTGACAGATTCCGTCAGCCCTTTGATTGATGCTGGCAGAGCTCTGTGAGCAGAGAAGGCAAACTCATCTAGAATAATGTCGGTTCCAGAAAAGACGATTGCTGCCCCTTCAGACTGGAAGGGCTCAGTGTAATCAGCTTGCCACTAAGTGGTTGGCTGGTGCCCTCAAAGAATGGGGCCTTATTAAAGGTCTGTCGTCTGTCTCCTCTGCTAAAATGTTGCAGAGACCACCATGACCTGCAAATGTCACGATGACTATGGTGCCTGTGGAGCATCCTCTTTGGAGGAAGGGAGAGTTCTCGTAGATCTGGAGCAAGACTGAGAATGTGTACTGCTGTCCTTCCCATCTGATGACAGATTGCTTTGTACGCTGCTTTCTACTTGGGCTGGAAAAGAACACATTTGCTAGACCAATACCTGCACGCCATCTGGCTTCCACTCTGGTCAAGGTGGAGAAGTAACTGCACCAGAGTAACTTTCGGCCATAAACAACTATAAAAATGTGGGGCAGGATAGGAAGCAACTGAGTTAGGGCATTGAACGGCAGGCAGCAAAGGCCATGCTCCCTAAGAGGAGGAAATCGCGGATGTGAGCCCACAGTCTCCCTGCCTCTCTGCCTAAGGGAAACGTCTTGACTACGGTGCAGCAGTTTGGTGCAAAAGCAGAGCGTGGCATTCTTACTGAGCTGACGAGGCTGCCAGCGTCGCTGGAACCTGTGAGCCGGGGCACCTGAGAGGAAGGAGCCGTGCCAAGCAGGGGCACCTCGGAAGTTTGTTCAAAGGTCACCTGCAAGTCCTTGACCAAAGGTAGGGCTGTGCATATGGGGGGAAACATTGCATAAGAATTACCAGAGATTGCCTGGGCGCGGTGGCTCACGCCTGTAATCCTAGCACTCTGGGAGGCCGAGGTGGG
>VBSM01000988.1:303037-328718 GCA_008086735.1 Cheirogaleus medius | reverse complement strand
AAAAAAAAAAAAAATGATAACCAGAGATCAGCTGTCATGCAGGTGAGAGGAAACACATTGCTGAGACAGGTTGGGATTCCAGCTCAGCCAGAGGGAGTGGTTTCATTTATATCCCAGAATCCCAGGCATAAGAGACATCATAAAAGTCATGCCTTAAGAGTAAGGACCACAACCTAGAATAAGGTCTACTCTATACTCTAACAAAGCCTCAGACTGTTAGGCTGAACCCAGAGGCTGGTGGGATGTTCCATGGGAACTTGCCCTTTAAACTGGCCCCAACCCCTCTGAGGGCCCACCCAAACTCCACCCCTTTGAGGGCCACCCAAACCCAGCTATAAAAGCCCTACACACCCACCATTTTGGGGCTGACGCCATCTTGGACTCAGGCCATCTTTATGCAGATGTTAAAATAAACTTTCTTTTCCCTCATCTTAGCCTCATGCATTCCTCCCTTGATGTTTCTAACACAAACTAAGCCTCAAAAGGGGTATTTCATATGGCTGGAAGGCAGAATTTGGAGGATGAGTTAAATCAACTCAGAGCAGTGTGGGAAACACCAGATCCAAGTCTATGCAAGTTCCAGTTAACAGGCAGAATCAAACAGCCTAATAGAACAAAAATCAACAGTACTCAGAGGCAAATAGCAGAATCCCAAATCTCTATCCTGTGTCCTATACAATGTCCATAATGTAATAGAAAAACATTTTAGACAAGCAAAGCAACAGGAAAATGTGATCATACTTAAGAAAAAAAGCAGTCTGTTGAAACTGACACTGAGATGGCCCAGATGTTGGACTTAGCAGAAAATTTTTATTATTATAAATGTGCTCAAAGACTTAAAGGAAAATATGAGCTTAATGAGTGAATGGAGAGAGAATCCACCGAAACTTGAAAAGAGAACCAAATGGAAATTCTAGAACTCAAAAGCACAAAACAAATAAAAAGTAACTGGATGGACCTAAAAGAAGATTGGAAATGACAAAAGAAATGATCTGAAAACAGATCAATAGAAGCTAACAATCTAAAAACAAGAGATCAAAAAAGAAATTAAAAGAAAAGTAACAGATCCTCAGGTCTCCATAGAACAAAACCAAATGGCCCAGCATGTGTGTAATTATAGTCCCTGATGGAAAAGAAAGTGATGAAAAAATGGAAAAAAGTTTGAAGAAATAAGGCAAAAGATTTCCCAAAGTTGATGGAAATTATCAACTTACAGATCCACATAACTCAGTGAACCCCAAACAGGACAATTAACAATAAAAACCACTCCTAGGCACATTGTAGTAAAACTGCTGAAAACCAAAGATAAAGACAAAATCTTGAAAGCATCCAGGGAACAAAGGTACGTCACATACAGGGAAACAAAGACACAGATGACAGCTGACGTCTCATCAGAAACAATAGCAATCAGAAGCAAGTGGAAAGAAAGATTTAAAGTGTCAAAAGAAAAGAATTATCAACTCAGAATTCTACATTCAGCGTCAATATCCTCCAGAAACAAGAGTGGGAGAAAGCATGAAATGAAGACATTTTCAGGCCAATAAAACCTGAGAGAATTTATCACCAGAAGATCTATACTGTCAGGATGCTCTTCAGGTTGAAGGAAAATCATACCAATTGGAAATGAGAATTGGCAAAAAGGAATGAATTTGTCTGACCTGGTAACTAGGTGGGTAAATACGCACATACCAAGTGTCAGCATGTGTCAATCTGCTCCAGCAGACTCACCACATCTGGCACAGCAGCTGCAGTGGGGGTCAAGTTTACCTGGTTACGGTTACAACAGCATCATGCACCACGATCCATCCGGTTTTAGGGGCCAGCCAGGTGGATGGAATGGCAATGACATGGGGAACACTGTTAGGTACCTGAAGGTATTTGTGATGGCGCTAACCCTGTGCAGTTCCTCCCAGCTTGTAGTGTTGTTTCCGATTTACCATCCGAGCCAGGAGGCGGCAGTTTCAGGAGCTTTCACTTGGCTCTTCCCACTTAATGGCTTTTTCCCCACAAGTCATGGAATCAAAGCAAGGGTCCTGCCAACTCTACAGTCTAGCTACTCCAATTACACAATAAGGGACCAGGGAACTGACCATGAGGCAAGTCCTTGGGCTGACTGGCTCCACCGTGAGATGGCCTTGTGGAGGAACTCCATGTATCGCCCGGTCCCCATTAGCCCCCAGTGTAACCAGACCCCAGTTCCCCCGCTGGTACATACCGACCAGCTCTTGCTTTCTTCACGGGGTGAGCTGTTTCCTCTCAGCACAGAGAATGTATACCTCCACGTGGGCTGTGCTGAGGGCCAACCCTAGCTACCAGCCCTACCAGCGTGGACGTACTGAGGTCCTGGGGACACGTATTGAGAAGGACAAGTGCCACATGACACACCTGCCTCCAGTGAGGCTTTGTGGATTGGTGGGATCTCTAGGCAAAGCGGATGAGGAGATTGCTTCTGCTAATGTGGAGAGTTCAGGAGAATCTGGAGGTGCAGGACTTTTAGGCTCATCCACCTAAATGTCCCCATCCTGGATCTCGGAGTCCCACTCTTTTCCTATCAGGACCCTAACATGGACAAAGAAGATCTGTGCATCCAGCCTCCTTTGCGGCTCTGTCACTCTTACAATCAGATCCTGGGCCTGATGTTCGGTATAGTCTGCTGTACAGGAAATGAAGACCTCTAAATGCTGCCAGAGACCCCTGGCTTCCATGGCTCGGTCTGGATTGAGAGACTGCTACTCTATACCTATCACTTTCTTTATCAACCCTCCCAGGGCCATTTAACAAAAGGCAGCCCCTGCCAGGCTATTCAAGTGCCCCAGACTATACAGCCCAATGCCTTCTTTTCCTTGTGCACCTCATCCCGGGTAACCACAGGTGGCCATTGCCACGGCCTTGGCAACAGTGCCAGGATCATCACGCCACCATGAATGGGGTCCTCACTGATGGTTGATTCTTGAGCAATCCAACATCAAGTTCCCGTCCTGGGCCTCTGCTTTCAGAAGCTATTCTTGTCCCAATTGTCTTAGCCAGATGCTCTTAGCAAAGCCAACACTTTGAAATAAAGACTTGACTACAAATAGTTGCTCGAGAAGCGAGAACCAGCGAGCAGGAGTGTGGGAAGGGGGACAAGCTGACTCAAGCTGTGTTATCTGTTTGGCCTCCAAACCCTCGTCCTTTCAAACCAATAAACACCTGCTGGCTAAATGGATAAACAGTGATGGTGGTCACATCTTAATTGTGAAGCAGTGAACTAAGGTAATTGCCTACCTTTTAAATTCAGGGCCACATTTTACACTGATAGTGAGGTGGAAGAGTTTGGGATGGGGATTACTCTCATCCTTGCTTCAGTTCCTTGAAGGTGAGGAGCGGGTGAAGTCCTACCCCTGTGTAAGTGTGACGCTGACTTCATCAGTGACTCCACACTCGCGAGCCCTCCAGAACACCACGTACTTCATTTTATCTAATGGAGGATGGGAAATTAACATTGTCAGATCATAAATAAAAATACTCAGATCTAAAGCCATGCAGGTATGCGTTGGAAGTTCTGAAGCTCAAACTGGAGTCTGCCTCATTCCAAAGCTCCCGCCTCCCCTACTGGACCACACCCAGAATTTTGTTCTGAGAATCCAGGGACCATCGGCCCAAACAGGCCCCAAATTATCTGAAGAATAATAATTCAGGTGGGGAAAGTGAGACTCAGAGTGGTTTACGGAAAAATGTCCCTTAAGTCAGTGGATGAATCCGAGTCTGAAATCACACGGGAGCCCGCTGGAACTACACTCTGGCCTCCGTGGCCAGGAAGGGGTCTTTTTCTAAGTGGCTGTTTTAGAGTGTACGCACAGCTTTTTACCCTTCTTCTACTGTATTCTGTGAGATTTTCCTCTTTGGCTGTACTATTTGCTGAAAATATACATTTTGATAAGAAAAATTTGGACATCTGGGGCAGGGGGAAATTGTGACCACGTCCTCCGCATATCACACCCACGCAGAATCATCTGGAATCATCTGGATGCTTCTGATTTCAGGGCTAAAATTTGCATCTTTCATTCAGTGGAGAGGAAAAGGAGAAAACAAGGGCAGGGGAGGGGCTCTGAGCCTTTCCTGCAATGTAGACCTTCTAGCAGACTTATAAATTCCGTGGTCCCCTTCCTTGGACTAATACTTATGTGTGCAAAACACAAAATATACAGGATTACAAAAGAAACAAATTACACTGAAATCAGTTAACCAAATATTCTTTTAAAAAATAAGTTTGTAACATAGAAACTTCCCTGCTTTACTGATATATACAGTAAGCCCGGCGGCGGGTCTAGTCACTTCCACAACTTTGAAGGTGGACCAGCACGAACATTTCGAGATACCTGCAACAGCTGTAATGCAATTTGAAAATATCCGTGATCTCTATTAGTGACAAAGCCGCACGCCCACTGCTATGAGTGTGGTTCCTTGCCTGCCTCCACGTGCCAAATTGCAGTCGGAAGTCAGTGAAGATGAAGATGTGACATCTTCCCCTTCCGAGTGCACGGACCCCAGGTTGGGAACACCTGACCTAGAGCGCCTGGGTGCTGGGAAACTGACGCCTGGCTGCCATCGTGTCAGCAAGTTGCGGTGGCAAAATGACCGCCGACATCCTGCATTCTTGGTCCTCAGGGAATTCCTTTCCCTGCTGGAAAGATGTGGAAGCAAAAAACTGTGTTCCCGGGACAAAGCCGAAACGTGGCTGACGGGGGCTTTAGTTTAGCATCATGAGAATGGCACACGGGTTGTTGTGTTGAGATATCCAGTCCCTTTCCTAGACAGGGGCTAACAGGGGTCAACTTTGCACGTAGACGACATCTTCGCTCCAAGGGAAGGACGCACAACCGATGAGACGTGCTGCCTCCCTTACGAGGGCCGGCGTGTTACTCTCTAAGGGCGTGTGGCGGTCCAGGGCGGGCTGGGAAGGGGCAGCCAGCCCCGGCTGGGAGCCTGGCCTCCTGCTGCAGGGCCAGAGACCCTCCCCTCCCCTCCCCTGCAGCGGTTCCGGCCTTCAGCACTGTCTACACCACAGAAGTCTGCCCTGCATAGAGCCTTGGGAGTGCCCTCAAGCATCCCTGGAGCAAAACCCAGTGGGCCCTCCAGCTGTCTCCACTCTGGCCCCGCCCACTCCACGAAGTCACTCTTCTCCTTCCATTCTCCCCCACACACCCTCCCCACCTTCCTCTCCCGGGAACTATCACGCTGCTATAGGTGTGAACCGCGTTGGCTGGGACATCTCCCCCACACCCCAAAACCACACTGCGCTCTGCTCTGAGCCTTTCCCTCTGTCCCTGGAGCACAGTCCCTGTTGGACTGTGATGGTCTGTGCACGGTGCATGTAGGTGGGGTCCCCATCCCCCCGGAAGCTCTTTGTGTGGAGGACAGGGTGGTACCCAACCCCGCCCCATTCAGGATGCAGGAAGGTGCTCTCAGGTGAGTGCCTGACCTCGGGTGCTGGGCCTCCGTGGAGGAAGGGGGGAAGAGCCGGGAGGGGGGCAGGAGGCACAGGGTGAAGAGGGAGGGCAGAGGGCACACACTTGCCCCTCTGTGGTCTCAGGAACGGACCTCCCTCTCTACTTTGAACTGCTCAAAGCTACGAAAGCCGCCAAGGTTTTCTTTATAAAAGCCATTTTGACCGCGCCTCTTCCAAAGCGCAGGGCGAAGGCTGGAGCGGGCAGGGCAGCCCATCGACAGACGGAAACTTCGCGGCGGAGGGAAGGCTGCCCTGCGGTCTGCTGACCAAAACAAGCCCATCTGCAAATTGGCAGGTGGAATTTGCCCTGTGAAGATAAAAGGCTTGATTTGGGAATGTTTTAAAATGTTATTTAAATGTTTTTATTGAGTGCAAAAACAAGAGAGGGGAAAAAAAATAAAGTTAATAAAAATTTTACTGAATCAAGCTAGAAACAATGGTAGTATTTTAAAGCGACCACTTCCACTGAGGTTTTTTAAACAGTCTTTTACGAGCTGTTTTTCTTTTCTTTTTTTTTTTTTTTTTTTCCTTTTTTAAACCTTGCTCACTGCAAAGCCTTCTAAATTACTGCTAACCACATTATTTTCAATTCCTGAACCATGATTTTTCCCTGCGCTGGGGGAGGCTCCATCTCCCAATTTACAGAAGGGCAGGCCAGTTTCCCTACCGGGGCTTCTGCAATTTGACTCCAAGATTCGTTAATGAGTCTGCCATTTAATGTTAAAGCCATTTAATGGTAACCAAATTCCCGAGGGATCCCACAGGTCTTTGATGGAAGACCCAGGCCGTTAGCCTGCTAATTGCTCCGTGGTCCATCTCCCCAGCTCCCCCACACCCGTAACCCGAAAACTATAACCCAAAAGCCACACAGCAGAGGGAGGGAGGTGACTACAGGGATGGGGCCTTTGAGACTAACAAGAGATGCGGCTCCAGGGAACGACGGCCCACACGTTGCAAATGAGACCAGGATTGTTGTGAGCAGGAGTAAAAAAGGATTGGGTTTTTCAGATGTCAAGCTGGAAACATTTGGTAAATTTGTAAAAAAAAGCACACTGCCAAATCGAAAAGGTGGCCAGGTGCGGGTAAGTCAGGAGCACGCACGTGCAGGGCACAACTCCGGCCAGAGGAGCCCCGGGTCTGGGATGGGGGCGGGGAAGAGGGTCCCAGACGCCACCCGACCCCAGAGCTGAGCAGTCTCCCACCTCTGGACCCTCGTCCTGGGTGCCTGGGGACCTGGCAGCTGCAAAGGAGGCTGGGCCACGCAAGGGCAGGGAGGCCTGGGGGAGCCTGGACTCTGGCCCAGGAGCCTGTGGACACGCAGCACGGCCCGGCTCCGACTCTCAGCCCCAGCCCGTGCAGTGGCCCAGGGAGGTGAGGTTAAAGGGCGTTAGCCCTGGGGGAGGGACCTCAGCGTCCCCACTCCCCCAACCCTTGGAGCCAAGGAAACAGGAAAGTGCTTGTCCTCACCTTCCCCGGCTGTGGGCCAGCGGCCGGCACCTCCAGCCTGCCCTGCCAGGCGCCCCGTGGAAGGCAGAACCTTCGCCGGTGTTCTGTCCTCGGCCTCGGCATAAGCCCCAGGTGTGTTTGCAAAGGGCCCTCGATGACGAAACGAGGGATGTAGGACCAGAAGTCCTGGTGTCGGAGGGTCCTGCGAACACGGCGCAGGCCACCCCATTCTGCCCTGAGACACAGATAAACCGGACATTGGGGTCTCCGCTCTTGCTCCCCAGATGCTAACTTAGTGGGTTTATTCCCTCCTGGTGCCTTTGGAAGGCAAGCCAGAGTTGTCTCCAAGGTCTGAAACACATTCTCACAGCACGGAGTCACCAGCTGGGCGCTGGCCGCTGGCTGCAGAGGCCCCTGGACCTGCCTTCCCACCTCTTGTCGCCCATCCTAGTCCTGGTCTGTCTCTCTGATCACGCAGATCTCTAACTTCAGCGTCTCCGGCACATCCCGCCGCCCAGCCGGGCCAGCAAAGCCAGACCCGGCAGCCTGGCCCGCAGACCTCGCCGTGAGGCCCTGGCCGATTTTCCCGCCTCGCCGCCCACCTCTCTCCGCGAGCTCTCTTGCAACTCCCCCGCTGCCTCCCAACAGTCCCGCTGAGGATCCAACTTTGAACCTAAAGAGGCAAGAGATTCCGTTTCAGGAATAAAGTCCACGGGGAGGGGCCGTCTTGACGACACACGCAAAACCCTTGGTGAAACTCCCGGCTCGCCCTAAGTGCGTGATGCGCTGGTCCACCCCACAAACGGACAGAGAGTGGCTTCTGCGAGCCAGGCGCTGTGGGGCGCAGAGGTGGCCAGGGGGGCCCAGACCCAGGCCCTGCCTTCTGGAGCTCGAGTTCCAGTGGGAGGATTTAGACAAGAAACAGCAGAAATGGGTAAGTCATGAAGTACGTTGGGAGCAATGCAGATCCCGGAGCAAAAGACAAGAGCAAAAGGGGTGGGGCGTGCTGGGCAGGGGGTGTCCTGCCGCATCAGACGGAGTGGTCAGGAACAGTCACACCGAGAACACAGCCTCCGAAAAGTCAAAGTCCACGAGGGAGCCAGTTGTGCAGCTAGCTGGGGGAACAGCATTCTTGGCCAAGGGAACAGCCAGTGCAAAGGCCCAGAGGCCCAGCGAGAAGCCACTGGGGCTCCGGCAGAGTGAGCAAGGGGGAAAGTGCAGGGGGGAAGGTCAGGGAGGGGAAGGAGGGGAGCCGAGGGAGGGGAAGATGGCACAAGGCCTTGGGAGACCTGGAAAGGATGGTGACTTTCGTCTGAGTAAAATGGGGAACCAGCTGGAGGGGCTGACGGGCATCGGACCAGCCGCAGACACCCCGGTCCCGTCTGCTCCAAGACACATGATAGATCACACCGTCCTCCCCACCCGAAGGCCAGCAAAACGCCAGCAAGGGTGGTGTCCCTCGCGTAGATGCCTTAAGAGCCAGTGCATGCTCAGCCCAGCCCTCTCTTCCCTCTGACCTGGTGCCCGGCTGCTGCCTGAACCCCGGCACACGTGGGCACCTAGTGTGAAGGGGAAGGAAGACTTTGTCCTTTCCAGCCACTGAAATTGGGAGTTTTTACGGGGCAGAGGGAGAGGGGCCTGTGGCGACCATTATGACAATCCCGGTGTGCGAGGACGGCGGCTCAGACAAGGACAGCAGAAGAGAGGTGGAGGCACAGCCAGGGTCCGAGTCTGTTTTGAAGATGAAGCTGGGAGGATGTGCTGACGGGCTGGCTGTGCGGTGTCAGCACTGAGCCAAGGATGACTGCGAGGCTGTGGCTTGGACAGCCAGAGACGTGGGGCTTCCATCTGCTGAAGTGGGGAGGTCGGGCGGGGAGGGGATGGGGGTCCAGCTGTGGACACATCTGAAATGTCTCGGGAACGTGAAGTCTGCACTGTGTACGGGCGGCCGAGGCAGGTGACCCGTAAAGGAATGTGGGGATTGGAGGAGGTGTCCAGGTGGGAGACATCCACCCAGGGGCAGGTGGTTGGTGTCGAGATGGGGTTTAAAGAGCTGAGCTGAATGGGATCATCAGGACGTGCAACAGTGCACGTCCACGGAAGAAAGACCAGGCTCCAGGATGATCCCGGGAGCAACGTAAGTTAGCACTGCCCGAGCTGCACAGGAATCCAGTGGGTCTGCACAGTTCTGGGGTGGGCGAGACGCCCCTGGTCTCTGGTCCGTCTGGGTTGCCCCACCCAGCCATGCCAGGTGTGAGCTCCTGGATCCCTTGACATGACAGCCCCACCACACTCCCTTCTCCTGCCCAGCTCCCTGCTCTCAGGGACCCGCCACTCTTCTGGGTGCTGTGGGAGCTAAGCAAGGTCCCCCCTACACCACTCTAAGAATGCGTCCCCTTTCCTAAAGGACCGGCTTGTCCCCAGGTCCAGCCGCATTTAGTTCCAGCCTCCCTTCCCGGGCCCCACTGCAAACCCTGGAGCCTGGAGAAATTTCAACCCTTTTCTTAAAAGAAGAAGAGTGCTTAACCCTTCCCTGGAGGCCAGAGAAGGCCCATTCCTCTCACCCCAAGGACTTGCTGGCCCTCTGGAAGGAGAAGTGGGGGAGGGAAAAAATAGCTCCCATTTTCTCTGGACTCTTCCAGAACAGCAAGAACGCAGATTATTGTCACAATATATTAACCATCCATATATGTTTTTCAACCTTGCCCAAATCATGGAAAATTAAGTATCCTTCAAGGAACAAATAATCCTTCCATTAAATCAACTATTATAAAAATAAACAAAGATAGGGGATGCTATAGGGGGATGACACAAATAGAGTTTTGAGTCAAACTGAGAAGAACAGTGAAAACCGACAGGCAAGTCTGTATTATGAACACAGATTCGGAAATCCAAACACAACTAGGAAAACTAGCAAGTTCGTGGAAGTCTGGGTTTTAATGAACAGCAATAGACCAATGTCAGTCTCTTAGTTTTGACAAATGTCCTGCGGCCAGGTAAGATGTTAACAATAGGAGAACCTGGGTGAGGAGTATATGGGAACCCTCTGTACTACCGAAAATTATTCCAAAGCAAAAAGTTTATTTTAAAAATTCCAAATGCAAGCAGAGACTCTCCCCACTTAAAAAAAAACAAAAAAGTGTCTTTAGGAACCAAGAAAGATTTGTCCCAAGAATACTCCGGTGGCATTCAAGCAGGAAAATTATTTACATGATTTATAATATTAGCATGAGAAATAGTAAGAGATTCTCTATCTCAATAAATATCAAAAAGGCATTTTAAAAAATTCACTATCTAAATATGTGTATGATGCACGAGTGGATTAATAAAATGTGGTCTATGTATACCACGGAGTACTACTCAACTACAAAAAGCAATGGTGATAGCACCTCTTGTATTATCCTGGATAGAGCTTGAGCCCATCCTTCGAAGTGAGGTATCACAAAAATGGAAAAACGAGCACCACATGTACTCACCATCAAGTTGGTACTAACCGATCAACACTAAAGTGCTCACATGGTAGTAATACTCATTGGGTGCCAGTTAGATTGGGGGGTAAACTCACAACTAATGGGTGCAGAGAGCCCTGTATGGGGGAAGGGCAAGCTGTAGCCCTGGCTTGGGCGAGACAAAGGCATTACATGTAACCAAAATGTTTGTACCCTCTTAATACTGTGAAATTAAAAAAATATATATATGTATATCATTTTACCAGCTAAAAAAGTTTTTAAAAAGGTGTATGACAGATTTTATTCTCCATATTATAAAGATTATGGATTTAAAACCAAGAGCCAACACTGCTTAAGGAATATAAATTCATTCTCATTAAAATCTAGACCATCCTGGCCGGGCGAGGTGGCTCACGCCTGTAATCCTAGCACTCTGAGAGGCCGAAGGCGGGTGGATCGCTCAAGGTCAGGAGTTCAAAACCAGCCTGAGCAAGAGCGAGACCCTGTCTCTACTAAAAAAAAAAAAAAAAAATAGAAAGAAATTAATTGGCCAACTAAAAATATGTAGAAAAAATTAGCCAGGCATGGTGACACATGCCTGTAGTCCCAGCTACTCGGGAGGCTGAGGCAGGAGGATCGCTTGAGCCCAGGAGTTTGAGGTTGCTGTGAGCTAGGCTGACGCCACGGCACTCACTCTAGCCTGGGCAACAAAGTGAGATTCTGTCTCACAAAAAAAAAAAAAAAAAAATCTAGACCATCCTGACGAGCTGCCCCTTGTCCAGTTACGACTCCTGTTTTAACATAAAACTAGAAATATTGGTGAAAGCTACCTACTAAGAAAAAGCAATGACATAAAAATATCGAAGACGTGAAACTCTCAGCTCTGTTGTAGTCATGACTATAAACCTAGCAAAGCAACCCAAGTACGAGGAAATTATTTCCAGAAGACAGAGGACATAAGAGAACAATTTAGCCGGCACTGTCTTCCACGAATATCACGCAACTAGGAAACACACGTAAAATAAAAGAGCCTTCAAGAGCAATAAAAAATCAAATAATTGAGTGTCCATTTACTTGGGGACACAGAACACTTATTCAAAGGCCCTTATGAGACCCTAACAGAAGAAATAAAGGAAGGTAAATAAAAAACAGAGCGTGCCCTGCTTCCTGGGAGAAGCGGCACAAGGAGGACTCACAGCTGGGCCCCGCCAGGTGAGAAATGACGGTTAAATATTCAGAAAAATTTCCAACCATTTGTTAAATCACAGATAGCTTGAAATTGGCCACAGGATGTACACCACAGAAATCAGCAAATGGTACAAATCGGGGCTTTTTATTCCTGCAAACCATCAAATTTAGTAAAGGCCAAACGATTTTTTTGTTGGTATTTTTAGAAATGTGATAAATTCATTGTGAAATTCTAAAATTCCTCTTAAAGAAGTAAAAAGAAAGTACCATAAAGGGGGAGAAGTGCATGTGCACACACGTGTGCGCATGTGTGTATCTGTGCATGTGTGTGTGTGTTGCGTGTTGAGATGATGACACAGCAGTCCCCCTTGACCCAAGGTGTTGCTTTCCTTGGCTTCAGTTACCCGAATCAACCAAGATCCGAAAATATTAAGACACTTTGAGAGAGCGCCCACATTCACATCACTTTTATTATAGTATGTTGTTATTCTTCTGTTTTATTATTATTACTGTTGTTAATATCTTACTGTGCCTAACCTGTCAATTAAACACCATCGTGGCATGTATGTACAGGAAAAAACATAGAATTCAGCACCGTCTGTGGTTTCCAGCATCTCTCCCCTGGGGGTCTGGGCTGTTCCCCACGCATAACGGGGGACGACTGTGTTCGGCTCACCTCATTAGCCTTAAGGACATCATAAAGCCACAGTCACTAAATTGTGTGGTTTAGGATTTGGAAGTAAAAGAGTCAACCAGAAGCAGGTTCAAACTATCACAGGAACCTACACACAGCAGCAAACCCATACAATCACAGGGCGAATACTCCCCCGACGTGTTCCGGGGCACCACACTTTTCTCTGTCCTCTGGAGTCCCCTCTCTTAAATGGGGATGACGGTAGTGACGACACCCCTGGATAGGGTGGTGAGCTTGAGCCCAGGTAAACCAACACGCAGGGGCAGCTCCCGGAGAGAGCTCAGCGCCTGTCGGATACCAGATCAGTGTAAAAGCGAAGCATAAATATTCAAAACACTATTATCTCAATAGTATTTACCATATTCTTTTACTTTTTTAGTTACAAAATTGTACTTAGAATTTTGAGGTATAATTGACAAATAAAAGCCGTGCACATCTATGGTGCACGACGTGGTGTTTTGACATGCGTGTACATAGTGGAATCATCGCGACAATCAGCTAATTAATGCATCCGTCGCCTCGAGGAGCGGCCTCTTTTTCTTTCGTGGCGGGAACATTAGTGATCCGCTCTCGTAACAACTTTCAATATGTGACACATCACTATTAATGACAGTCACTTCACTGTACAATTGAGCTGCAGACCTTCTTGGTCCTGTGAAATAATTTTTTAACTTCTTATATATAATCATTGAGAAAAGTCTAAAAAGATCTCAAAAAATATTACCGATGTTTCTGAGTGTCAAGATTGCAGGTGACGTTTCCTCTTATTTTTGATTATTTTTATTCTTTCTTTCTACAATAAACATGTATTGTTTATGTGATGAGAAAACAAACTTTTTATTTTTTTTTCAGACTTATTTTAGCAAGCCGGAAGAAAATAGAACAGCACTTTTCTCATCTGTGAAAAGGAAACAATTCTGACTAAAGAAACGGAAACATCTCCTCGGAGACAAGATGGAGGGGTTCGAATATGTTAAAAAAAAAATTGTAAACCTCTTACAAAATTCTATGCATGATAAAACGCAACAACAGCAGCACCGGAAAATGTGTAATAAAAATAAATAAAAAGGTAACTCTTCACATATGTGCCGTATCGCTATAAAATATGCAAGCACAATAATGCAGTTTCAGGTTAATAAGTGATCAGAGAAGAAGAAAATACAATTTCTATGCCAGAGAATTTAGGTAACAGCTTGTTACGTGGAAAACTGCAAAGCTTCACTAGCAATTAAAGAAATAAAACTCAAAACGATACCAAAGCATTATCAGACACCTGTTAACCAGCTGAAAGAAACAAAATAAGACCCTATGTTGTGGGGGCCGAGGGAACGTTCCCACATTGCTGGAGGTGCCTGCCACAATTTGGTGAGAGTATTCCGACAGCCCTTTTTGTCTTATTGAGGAAAATAGACAAACTATTTATACTCTTTTATGTCACTCGGGAAAATGTATTCTGGGACAGTGTTTCCTAAGCAGTATTTCTGGAACACTTCCAAAGGATATTAATAGAAATATCTATTAATAGTCTGATTAATAGTCTGATTGCAAACAAGCATGTTTCAATGTTGCAGGACTTGTCAGTGCCTTTTACATGCTAATGTGTGTTGTGAATCTCCAAAATCATGCAGCATTTACCCAATTAATTTGACTTCAGGATCTTTTAATGGTAATTTTTGTTTTTGAGACAGTCTCACTCTGTTGCTCGGGCTAGAGTGCCGTGGCATCAGCCTAGCTCACAGCAACCTCAAACTCCTGGGCTCAAGCAATCCTCCTGCCTCAGCCTCCCGAGTAGCTGGGACTACAGGCATGCGCCACCATGCCTGGCTAATTTTTTTCTATATATTTAGTTAGCCAATTAATTTCTTTCTATTTTTAGTAGAGATGGGGTCTCACTCTTGCTCAGGTTGGTCTCGAACTCCTGACCTTTTCAGTGATCCTCCTGCCTCAGCCTCCCAGAGTGCTAGGATTACAGGCGTGAGCCACCGCGCCCGGCCTTAATGGTAATTTTATTAATAACTCACAGAGCACTAGGCTGCTGGCAATCAGACTGAGACTAAGAAAAGTATTTTGTATAAAGACGTTATTGGTAAAAGTGAAAACTTTTAAACAACCTGGATTTCCCCCAGCACAGGAAAGTTTATCCAAATCATTTGTGTTTGGTGACAGTCCTTTGAGTGTAAATGTCTTCTCATTTGCCAGTTAGATAAGCAGACTTTTTAGACTTCTCGTTGAAGTCCTTAAGCAAGGAGTTGAACAGGAACAGAGCCCTGTGGCTTTCCACTAGAGACCCATTTCCTTGGTTGCTATTGCTCAGGGGTCCCTACCTAATGAGAAAAATCCACCCGACTCCATTATCACCCAGCAGCCCAGAGATGCTATCAAAAATCACATGCCAAACCGGAAGGTATACTTAGCACTGGATGTTTGCGTATCTCTGCTAACCTTTAGAAAGGGGAAGAACCGGAGTCTGGTTCCCCATCGATGATGTCAGCCCAGCTAACTGACCCCGATTAGATCTTAGTTGAAGTCAGGATCAGGCATTGGCACTGTATAAACTCATTCATGTCTTGTTCACTCTTATACTCTGTTGGTTTGTTGGCCTTCAATTTCCTAGTAAGCATTCCTGTTTGAAAACTTCCCATCTTCTCCCAGCCAAACGGAGAGGAAGTGGGAATGCAGCCCACATAGGTCACGTTGGGCTGGTAGGAGCTGAACCAAGGAAATATCAATGCAAACCCAGAGCCTCAAAGACCATATGGGCTCCAACGTGCAGCGCATGTTCATAAGGAGGGCATGGGGAATGCAGGCCCGGGGGGACCGTGCAGGGACAGAGACAGGGAAGGACCCACCCCTGTGGACACTGACCCACCCCCAACCCACCCTACCCTCCCTGACCCCGTCCTGTCACTCCCGGCCCGGCCCTCCCGAGTTTCCACATTGGAAACACACAGCGTTTCTCTGTCTTCTCAGTCATCTTCTGATCGTGGTGATCTAGAGAAATGTGCAAAAGTGGTCACTAGTCAAAAGGAACCCATGTGTTCCTGGTTCCTGGCGACGTTCAAATGACTCTGACCATCAGGAAGATTTCTTGCGGCAAACCTTCTACTCGAATGGCCAACCCTCCTTGAACCCAGAGCATGTCTTTTAACCCATCCGTTCCTCTGTTCCTTGGTCCAGCGTCTCTAAGCAAAGCCCCTGCAGCGTGCGAGGCCCCGGGGTGGGATACATGTGTCTCCCCTCTTGCCCCCAAATGCCTCCAGTCTGGGAATGGATAGTGTCCAACACCAACATCTAACAGCAATGAAACTCCAGGGCAGGGTGCATTTAGAACTAGATGATAAACAAGACCAACAACTTTTACTTCCAAATCCCCAAAGCCGGCCGTGACGGGGCTCGACTCAACCGCCTTTGAAGACGCGGCCTTCCCGGCCTGCGCCAGCCTCAGGAGCCGGGCGTCTGCCGCGCCGGCTTTGATGACTGCTCGAGGTGGCCGTCCATTATGTCTGGTCACAAGCAGAGGTTTGCAAGGTTATCACATCAACGCTGCCTGATCCCTGGCATCCAAATTACAGGCTAAAGCCACAAAATTGTCTCCCAATCAGAGGCCTCTTGCTGAACGCCCCCACAAACACCGACTCCCCTTAATCAGAGCCGAGTGGATGTGCCCACGAACCCTGCAACGGGGAGCGTGCTGATTTTTCCAATTTTGCAAAGTACCTCGGCACTCTCCCTCTAATTTTCCTTTTCATGTTCTTTTGAGGAGGTTTTGCGTATTTCGAGTCAGGGTTCTACGGCAAAAAGAACCACAGTGGCAACAACAGAACGCAGCTGGCAGTGGAGCTGCCCGCTGGGCCGCGCCTGGGCCAGGTCTTCCGGGGGGCCTGGTTGTCACCCACCCTGGCGCGAGAGACGGGGCACCTTCTCATTTTGGGGGGAGGTTGAAGGCCACGATCTCTCTGTGTTTCCACGGCTCCAAACCAGCTGCCTTTGCAGACACACCCTCTAGCTCCCTGCATGCACGTCCACTTCAAAACTCAGAGCCGGTCCCACCTTCTCCAAAGAGAAGTCTCCCTGAGCTGCCAGCCTCTTGGGATCCCTCCCGCTCCTGGGCCCCAGGAGAGATGGGGACGGCGGTGGGAGGGGAGGGTGGCCACAGACTCTAGAGAAAACCACTCTTACGCCCAAGACAACCTGGCAGCGGCGGGAGGCGCCGTGCACAGCTGACTGCGGAGCCAGCGTGTGAGGGGCTGACCTGCAGTCGTGTCTTGTGTTAGAGGCCAAGGTGCCATGCACTTGGGGCAGGGGGGCCACTGCACCTGCGGCCACTGCACCTGCGGCCGAGAGCCAAGGGCAGGAAAGGGGCAGTGATGGCATAGTAGGGGGTTTAAGCGGGAGTTTTATGCAGGGAGGAGAATTTGACTTGGGTGAAGAGGGTCTTAGGACTCCAGGTAGTGATTTTAGAACATCTTCAGGGGGCCCTGGGGAGCCACAGAGGGTGACTGAGCACAGAGCGGCATCGTACGATAAGTCCTCAGGGGTGGCTTGCAAGTGCTCAGGTGTGGCCCGCAAGTGAGTGAGTGGGAAAGGGGAGCAGGTACACAAAGCAGTTTCCTAGCCCCGACTCTGGGCCAAGGGGAGATTATACAGCAGCTAACACCGGATTCAGCACCTGCCGTGTGCCCGGCTCTGGGTCGGACGGCGCTTTACAGACATTAACTTATTAAATCTTCCCATTATTACTGCCTTCTCTTGACAAAGAAGTAAAATGAGGCACGTGGAGAAAGTGACCCACCCAAGGCCACACAGCCAGCAAGAGGCAGAGCTGAGACTGGAGCCAGGTGGGCTGCCTGGCATGGGGGGTGTGATCCAGCATGGAAACCGGGTGGGGAGGAGGAGGAGGACAGACCCATACATGCAAGGACCGAATCCTGAACTGGAAACATGCCTCTCCTTTTGTCTTAGCCATCTATTGCTGCAAGAACAAATTATCCCAAACGTAGCCGTTTAAAGCAACATGGACTTATTATCATGTAATTGATGTGAGTCAAGAATCAAGGCAGGGCGCAGCCGGGTCATCTGGCTCAGGGTCACTCACGAGGCTGTGACCAGGGTGTCCCTGGGCCTGCAGCCCTCTCCAGGACTGACTCTCAGGCTCACCTGCGTGGCCGCTGGCAGGCCGCAGCACCTGTTGGCTGGAGACATCGGTTCTTTGCCACGTGGACCCCTGCACAGGACAACTCACAACGTAGCAGCTGCTTCTCTGGGACGAGGGCTCCAAGAGGGCCAGCAAGGCAGACGTCACAGTCTTCCAGTCTTGCCAAAACCTGGCCTCAGGAGGGATGTCATCTCATCACTTTTCCTTAGAAGAGTCACGGTCCTGCCCCCACTCCAGAGGTCGGGACTACACAGGAGACAGGCCCACCGGGGGCCATCGTAGAGACTGTCTACGACAACGTTTAAAATTAGACCTTATTTTCAACTTTTTTTTCTTCTGATAAAAAATACATCATTGAAAAAGATACAAAAAGTGCAAAATAACAACCCTTCCACTTTTATGTCTCCTCTATCATTAGCACTTGCTGGACCGCTCTGTCCCTCGCTGCTGTCATTGCTAATGCTGGGTCCTACTTCATCCCTTATCGCTGGGACTTTTCTCTTCGTCTGGGTGCTCTGGCCTCATGTAGACCCCATGCTCCCATAAGCCCCCAAGTTCTTGCATTTATGACCACAGGCTCTACTGTCCCTGCTGTTAAAACAGACAAACTGTCCATGCTCCCGGCCAGGGCTGGTCCCTCCACCTGTGCACGGGGCCAGCCCCCACCCCCACCCCCCAGCCTCCTCATGGACTTTGAGATGGTCACTTCTGTGCTGCATCAACTCTTCCCCTTTCTACTGGACTGTTCCCATCAGCAAACATGCATGCTGCTATCTCTCTCATTGAAAAGAAAATAAAAACCCTCCTGTGACCCCATTCCCCCTCCAGCTTCCTTCGCTTTGCAGCAAAGCTGATTCATCCCCTGGCAGCTCTGCTCTCAGACCCCCTGCTTCTCCCTGCAAATCCAGACCACACTAGGGGCTACTGTCACTTTGCCATTGACCATATCTCTGTCCCTTCTCTGTTCTTACTCAGAATTCTGCACGACACCACAACCCAATGTGGTGTGCAGAGACCAGGCCTCACGGAGGACTGGGAGACCTAAAGGAATCACAGCGTAGGAGGGAAAGGGTTAAACTGCATAACTTGGGGTGCTGCCCATCATCTCGGGAGGCACCACGGGAAATTCAGCCCTTCACAGGGTCTCCTTGTCCCTGTGCCCTAAAACCCAGTGTGGGATCGCAAGTCTCCTCCTCTCATCCAGAGCGATCCCTTCTTCAAGCCTCTCGCCCTTGCAATCTCTGCCCATCTTTAAGGAACCCTCCCCCACTGCCAACAGCAATAATACAAAGTGGCTTAAGCCAGGTGTAAGTCTATTTTTCTCTCTCATGTATGAGACTTGCTATGGTGGCATTACTCTACAACTTTGTAAAGGGCCCACACAGCTCTAATATTCCTCCTCCACCTAGCTCAGGATGGCTCACTGCCACGTTTGTGCTACATCAGGAAGAGAGAAAGGAGTAGAGGCATGTGTGCCCCTGCCTTTTAATACCCTAACCCACAAATTGCACTCAGCACGCTCACTCACAGCCCATTGGCTGGGACTTAGTCACATGGCCAGCCCCTGCTGCAAGGGAGGCTGGGAAATGTAGTCTTCAGCTGAGTAGTAGGTGCCCAGTGGGATAGTCTTTGGAAGAAGGGGGAGATCAAAGCTATCAAAGGATTCTGAGCAATGCCTGCCACACAAAACCTCCTCCCCCAGCAGCACCTTCCCCGTGCTGTCTCTGTCTCTGTCTCTGTCTCTGTCTCTGTCTCTGTAATACCCTTGCTAGGAGTCCAAGGGATGGGGGACTCTAGGGCTGGCTGCCTTCTAGGTGTCCTGATTCTTTTTTCTGGTTATAAAAGTAAAGTCTGTTCATAATAGAACACAATATATGGAAAGTACATAACAGGGTATAGAAAAGAGGGAAACATCACTCATATCACTCAAATCAAAGTCTCAGCTCCTCCCATTTTGTCATAGGTCCCTCAAACCAGCCGTGTATTTCTTTTGTTGAGCTAATGCTGTTTGTGTCTTGCATTTTCACTTAATGTTTTTCCATCCTACGAATATGCCATAATTTACCATTCCCCTCTTCTTGGGTATGGGATTGTTTCTAGAACACCTCTTGCGAATACAATATTTGGCAGGATGTAGTAGCTCTCCACACAACTTGCAAATGTACTCAGCCCTGGTGCCCTCCTCATCCTGGTTTTTGGTTGCCAGCAACAAAAACCAACACTGATGGATTTAAGCAGAAAAGGAAACCCAGATGCACAAAATAGGCAGAAACGACGGAGACGAGACAGCATGAATCACAACCAAATCATACCCCAGATCTTGTCTCATGATGAGGCCATATCGCCTCCTTCCCCCACACCCCACACGCCAGACCCTACAGCAAAACTGCTGTGGCTCAGAGCCTGTCACCGGAGCCCCTGACCCTAAGACAGGCACCACAGATGTTACTGCCCCTGAACCTGGACACCCCAGCCAGCCCTACACTAGACGGAATTTCCCACCATCTCTCATTCTTTCCACCACCAGCTCCCAATTCAAAATATCGGTCAAAAAAGATGAAATGAAAAAATCGTTATAGTAATTCACACACTCTCAGGAACATTTTAAGAGAATTGAGGTTCCTTCTTGTCTTTTGATAATAATTGGTTGTTCCTTTTTTCACTTGATCCATTATATTGAACATGTTACTATACATGTGTGGTTATAATTTGCTTAATTTGCTTTTCCTTGATTATTAATAAAATCACATATCATTTTCACTTGAAAATTACACATACTTTATTATAAAGTGTCTGTTCAAATAATTGTTTTAAAATTTAATTAAACAGTATTGTGCTATAAAAAAAAGATGAAATGTATAAATGATGCTATTTATGATGACATCGAAATATCAAATACGTAGGAAGAAATCTAATAAAAAGATGCACAAACACACACACAAACACAACTGCAATGAAACTAAAGAAAACCTAGACAGCTATATATCATGGCCATGAATTGGCAGATTGAATGACTCTGTGTGTGAAGGTGCCAATTCTCCACACATTGATCTATAGATCCAATGTGATCCCAATAAAAATCCCAGCATTGTGTGTGTGTGCACGTATGTGCAAACTGATTCTGAAATGTATATGGAAACCAAAGGGCTAAGAATAGCCAAGGCAACCCTAAATGAGGAATGAGCCGGAAACCTTAGCCAGATATCGACAGTTAGAATATGGCTACAATAATGGCTCTAGGACAAGGACTGGAAAATAGACCAATGGAACAGAATAGAAAGTCCAGAAACAGGGATGTTGCTACATAAATAGATTTCAGCTGCTCTTGTGAAAAACAAAAGTAAATATGTGAGATAATGATATGTTTTGCTTTGTTTTGTTTGAGACAGAGTTGCCCAGGCTGGACTCAAACTCCTGGGCTCACGCCATCCTCCCGGCTCAGCCTCCTGAGTAGCCGGTACTACAGCACCCAGCTCGCCATGCTAATCTGCTTTCACCATAGTAACCAATTTACTACCTATATGTGTCCCGTAACATCACGCTGTAAACCTCAAATGCACACAATAAAATTTAGTTTTTAAAAAAGTCCAGAAACAGACCCACACCTACACACTCACCTGGTGTGTGACTGAGTTACCACTCTAATCCTGTAGGGAAAGGACAATCCTCCCTGCAATGGTGCTAGTTTAATTAGATATCTCTACGGACATAAATAAACCTTAACCCTGACCCCACCACAGACAAAACTCAATTGAGGCTAAAAGTGAAATCGAGTCTAAAAGTGTCAGGTGGAACTATGGACCCAGCTGCTGGCTCTTCCTCCCTCACCTACCACACTCTTTCCACCTGTGCCGGGTGCGTGCACCTCCTCAGCCTGGAATGTTCCACCGTTCCACCGGCCTGGAGTGCAGCCAGCCCCCAAGAGAGCCCCACTGAGCCTGACCTCCTCATTCACTGACACTGCAGAGGATGAGGTTATAAAGGACCGTGGCTTCCCCTTAGGTTCACTTTCTCTTTGAGAGGCAGCCGCCTCGCCTGAGCACCAAGGAACAGAAGCCGTAGGAGACAAACGCATGCTGTTTTAAGCGTCAGGGCCATTTGTTACCTGGCAGTACATAACTAACACACCTGTGGACACCGCCGGTCAAGTTTCAACTGGAAGTCTCCGTCTTCCCTCGAAGTTTCCTAGTCCTGCAGTGAGACGTTCCCTCTTTCTTCCTTCCTGCTCTTCCGCGATTGGCCATCGCACTGTGACGAGCTTCCTGCTTCCTGGGGGCATGTCCGTTTGTCCTAGAGTGCGCACTCCTGGTGAGCAGGGGCCACGCCTGCTCTGAACGGAAGCCCAGGGAGCTGGCAAGACAAGGGCAGATGGCAGGTTTGCCCCAGCCCTTCACCGACCCCACGAGGGGTGATCTACTCCCACCTCCCCTTTGGCAAAAGAGGAGGCGAGGCGCCCCCCTGGGTAGAGAACACCACAGGGGAGAAGGAGGCTGAGCCCCTAAATCCACTGAGGTTTAGAATTTCGTTAGCTTCTTGAGGCCTGCGGCCCGGCTCCTTACTGCCTGCTCTGGGGCAGACAGGGCTGGGGCCGAGGAGGAAACACCAGAGGCCCCTGAGAACCTCTGCTCCGGACGGAAGGGGCCGTGGTGGACGCAGCTGCCCCCCCGGAGCTCTGTGGGCCTAAGCTGGGAGCCTTGGGAGAAAGGAGGGGAGAAAAATCCAAAAACGTGTCTAAGATTATTTTCTCTTCTTATAGGTTAAAGCCCCAGGTTCCTTCTGGGATGCTAGCAGCGCAGGCTGATCCGGTGACATCGGAGCTGACACAACCCAGAGGCCTGTGCCAGGGTTGCTGGGAATGTCGTCTCCCCCACCACCCCGGCCCCCAAACCCACCCTCACCCTCGACGCACCTCGATTTTCCCGGTGCGATGACCTATCAGTCGCTGACTAGGACATTGCGTCAACCTATCAGCCACTTAATGTCACAGCAATAGACGCTTTCTTACGCATAGTTGCTTATGGTTCCAGACTTGAGGACCTCACTGGGGAAGAAGTAGGAGAAAGGTAAAAGAGAGACAGAGGGGCAGAGAGAGAACAACAGGAGGAAAAGAGAAAAAAGCAGGAGGTGCAAAAAATGCCAGAGAAATCTTCTTGGAAAGGCCAAGGTCTCTCCTGGGTCTGAACCCAGAGAGCTCAAACACCCAAGACCCACGCTCAACTTGAGCGCCCACTAAAGAACCCTGCTGCACAAGAGAAACGAGAGCATGCGTCCCCACAAAACCCTGTGCACCCGTGTTCATGGCAGCATTGTCCTCGATGGCCAGAAGGTGGAAACAAGCCAAATGCCTTCCACAACATGTGGACTGTCCACACTATTGACGCTATTCAACCACGAAAAGCAACGATGTGCTGATGTGTGGATGGGCCTTGAAACAGGACACTGAGTGACAGGATCCAGACACAGGAGACCGTGCACTGGATGATTCCATTCATACGAAATGTCCACAACAGGCAAATCCACGCAGACAGAGAGTAGGCTGGTGGCTGCCAGGGGCAGGGGAAAGGGTGGAAGGACAGGTGAGTAACTGCACATGGGCACGTGGTTTCTTTGAGGGATGATGCAAGTGCTCTCAGATTAGATTGAGGTGGTGGTCATCCAACATGCCAGGTATAGTGGTTGTCAATATATCAAAAACCATTGATTGTACGTTATAAATGGGTAACCTTTATGGAAAGTAAATTATATCTCAATAAAGCTGGGTTTTATAAAAAAAAAAAAAGGTGAACCCTACAATTTCTAAGTGCTTTGTAATTCACCTGTTTTCTCCGTGCATTTTAGAGCCAGGCTAGAAGGCATCCCAGCTCCACCCCAGCCCCATGACCCCACAGGCCTCGATGTCCTCATCTATAAAATGAGGAGAAAGCGACTCCTAGAAACCACTGTGAAGAGTGAATCAGATGCCACCTGTGAAGATGCTCTGCTGGCTGAGACTCACTAGGTAGCCACGTCATCACTGCCACTAGTATTCGTGGTTAGTCTTTGCCTGGAGCAGCCAGGGTCTGGGGAGAGGGCTGCTTCCCTTCTCCTCCCACTTCCTCACCTGTCCGCCCTCCTGGCCCGTCGACTGCCCCCTCTCTCTCCTTCCCTGCTCTGCACTGGCCCAGTGACCATCCTTATCTTCCATCTCCTCTTTCCAAACAGCCTGTCTGTTACCTGGAAGCATGTGGGACCCCAAGCTTGGCCTGCGCAGCCAGTGAGCACAGGGCAGCGGGGAGGGGCAGGAGAGGCTTGAGTTGGGGTGGGAGGAGTCCCCGGGTCTGTCTCCCTTTGGAGAAGCCCAGGTTCCTTTTTCCAGGAAGCTGCTCTGGCCTCACCACCATGAAACCACCACCACCAACCCTCCCTCAACAACCTTCAGTGGCTCCCTTGCAGCTGTAATTCCCCACCTGGGATGCCACAAAGGGGATTCTGAGATTGGGGTTTTTTTAGTAACTCAAAAAGGACGGAGGAAGCGGTATGTTTACCCAGGACAAGGCAGCTGAAGGGAAACCTCCGGATGTTTGCCTTTGGCTGGAAGCATCATATATCAACCCTCAGTCCAAGGGGGGCAGTGGAGAGTGGTGCCCAGAGTCCTGGGGCACAGGGGATGCCCTCCAGGCTGGCGGGCCCTGGAGCCCTCTCTCCCCAAGAGCCCCCACTCTACCCTCCCTCTCCCCTCACTGCGGCAAGATGCCGAGGGCAGAAGCTGGCGTGGGCCATCAGCTGGCTGTGGCCTCTGTGGCTTCTGGACAGTTGTGCCTTTTTGCTCCCAGCTGTGACACTCACCGACCCACACCTTTGGCCAGTTTCCCTTGCGACTGCCCCCTTCCACTTGAGCAGAGTGGCTCCTACTACCCGATGGGTGGTAGCACTGGTGGCCCGTCCACCCAGAGACCGGGGTGGCCTCCAGCTCCGGGCCCTCCTGCACCAGCCCTGTGTCTCTGTCCCTCTTCCTTGCTTCCTTCCTGACACTTGTGCTTCTTTTCTAAAGCAACTTTTCTACGCCTTTCACAGGGGAAGAAGTAAAAGAGTCGGGGAAGAAGAAAGAAGGGAAGAGTAATGTGGTTAAACTTTTTTAGTTTAAAAGTTTGTTCCACAATTTAAATCTCACATCCACAAACAGCTCAGAAGCCAGCAAAGAGAAACAAGTTGATGCATTATAAAGTCATTTTTAAAATCTTATTTCTGAATATAAACTGAAAAGTTTAATTAATTCCACACACCGCATGCGGCACATGGCCTTCATCCTGCAGAGGAACAAATACATGAATGAACACACGCCAGGCCCGTGCTAAATGCTTTACACATATTACCTTATAGTCCTCGAGGTGGCCCTGTGAGGAATGACCATAGTCCATTTTATAGATGGGGACAGAGATTTGTCCAAGGCTGCACAGAACTACTGGCAGACATAGTTCTGTATGTGACACTCTCGTTCAGTTTCACAAATATGGTTGCCACCTGCTTAGCATCTTGAAGAGAAAAGGGGCTTGGTTTTGCATAAATTATTGCAAAATTTGATTTTTACCCTCATCAGTTTCTAAGCAACCTGGATTTGTTCTGAGGCGCCCACACCAGAGTGGGGTGCAGGCCCTTTGGGAGTGTGTGCTCCCACACACCATCACCATTGCCAAGCCTGTGAACCAAACCAGGCACCTGGTTTCCCTGCGCCTCTATTTCCTCACCATTACATGAGTTTCCCTGGGATTAAGTGTGGAAATGGCGGTTGCTGGGGGAGGCACCTTGCAGAAGTGAGGAGATGCGGTGGGTACTGGGTGAAAGCTTTTTCTCCAAACCCCACAGGAGGTGGATCTCACGGCAAATGGCCATGCTTCCCTTAGACCAGGGGGACGGGTGCTGACCAGTGCCAGGGGTGTGTCTAGGAGCATGGGGACCAAGCCAGCCCTGCCCCAGGGTCAGCAGCCTACCTCCCCCCATGGATGGGAGGTGGGCCCTCAGTCCAAGCCAGGATTCAGACAGATGGCCCAGGAGGGCTCTCAGGATTCCTCTGACCCATCCAGGTCTGGGCTGGGGGTCAGGGGGTGGCACAACCTAGCCAGGGTCCCAGTAGGCTCCAACCAGCCCCTGTACCCCATGGGGCCAAGGCATGTGTCCTACTGCTTATGGTTGGTGGCTCAGGGTCCATTGATGTGACATGACAGATCCTTTATCTTGAAGTAAGCCTCAGGAAAAAGATGCCTCAAGACTTTTTTTTTTTTTTT